>JAADYS010000768.1:0-21305 GCA_012931995.1 Fusarium albosuccineum | reverse complement strand
GGTGACTTGACCCCTTGACATTAACATAAGAGAACGCGGGGAAATTGTGAGATAGGCGGCACCCGTTTGAGGCCGTGACGGGGTAGGCTCCCCGCATAGACCCCGTTCCGCCGGCTTGATCCGTTAGCGTATCCGTCGGTATATGCCGGGGCGAGGACGCCTTGGACATTTGCCAGGTATGCTCGCTTCACTTAGTTGCACACAAATAACACGACGTAGGCCGATGCGTAGAAGGCGTCTGGATCCGGTATGTAGTATAGAATTCCAGCAGGCAGTCATGACTATCACTAACAGCACTACCACGCACCCCAGCCTCTTCTCGGCGCTTGAACCCGTCGCCAAAGGGGGCCCATTTGCGCTAGAGGCCCAGTTTCGAGCCGATCAGCATGCAAATAAAGTAAATCTAATCATTGGCGCCTACCGAGACGACCAGGCTCGCCCATGGCAGCTTGCGTCAGTCGCCGAGGTATGTATTAGAGCACGACGATTACACAACCTGGTTGGCTGACCTGCTCATCTCGATAGGCCAAAAAGAGGATTCATGTTGAAACCTGTCTCCATGAGTACCTACCCCTACGGGGTAACAGCGAATTCCTCGAGGCCGCAAAGCTGCTTGTCTTTGGTGAGCAGGCGGACCAGCCCAATGACTCGATTGCCTCTATCCAGACAATTTCAGGAACAGGAGCCAATAGCCTAATTGCGAGGTTTTTGCAAAAGCACGGCCATTCCGCCAACATATGGCTTCCGGACCCGACATGGGTCAACCATAAGGACATTTGGAACGAGAATGCACACAGTATCAAACTGCGATGGTACCCCTATTACAACGAAACAACCCGGACCATTGATTTTGAGTCCATGATGAAGACGTTGAGCGACCAAGCCCACGAAAACGACGCCATCCTCCTTCATGCGTGTGCACACAATCCCACGGGAGTAGACCCAACTCGCGACCAATGGGAAGAGATTGCCCAGCTCTGTCGGACGAAGAAGATGTTCGTCATTTTCGATTTGGCCTACCAAGGCTTTGCGTCCGGGGACCTGGACAACGATGCTTGGGCCATCAGGCACTTTTTAACCTATCCCGAGCAGGAACTTGCCGTTTGTCAATCATTCTCCAAGAACTTGGGCCTCTACGGAGAGCGTGTTGGGGTGCTTCATGTTGTCATGTCTCGATCGTCCCCGTCTACCGCAGCCCATGTTGAGGACCATCTCGTGGAGCTCCAGCGGGCATTCGTTTCTATGGCACCCTTATTCGGCTGCCGCGTTGCGAATGAGATATTCAAGAGCAAGGATCTGCGAACCGTGTGGCAGTCGGACCTTGTCACTATGAGTGGGCGCATCAAAGCGATGCGTAAGGCTCTATATAAGGAACTGGTCAGGCTTGGGACGCCGGGTAGATGGGAACATATTATTCAGCAGACGGGAATGTTCTCGTACTTGGGTCTGAGCAAGAAGCAGGTAGACCAGCTGCGGGAAGAATATCATGTGTACATGTTGACATCTGGGCGAGCCTCTATTTGCGGTCTCACAAGCACAAACGTCAAGTACACAGCTGGAGCTATTCACAGCGTCATAACTAGCAGGGAGGAGAGATAGCACCTTGGTTTTCAAGCTAGTGTAGTTTAATAGGCAAACGATTCTCAAGGAACTGTGAACCACAAAGCACCATGATGGAGAAAACCAAACCTCTTCATATGGAACGCAACATGGGTAGCATGGTACGTGGGAGACACGGTAGAAGATCCTATTCTACCGAAAAAATAGGAAACAAATGACTATATGGCACCAATGCATTGCAAATCCATCTTAAAGGCTGCGAGGATGCTATCGAGACGGTTGGGGTACCTATCACCGGCACCGGATACGGGCCGTCCCCATTATGTTGCCGGATGCACCAGCTAGTCGGCCATTGCACCAAGGCTCCCACCCTACCTGACCAAGAGGGGCGGGCTGGCATCTCGCCTGACCCCTCGTTTACTGGGAGATGTATATCAATATGCTCCTTTACAGGGAGGCTGTATCAGGACGCGCCTTTTTCTGCACCGGTCTCTACCCTTAACCCTCGCACGTTTTCATCATCGTTACATGTATTAAACATACAACGCTTTGAGCCATGGCTAGGAAGATTTCGCTGGGTAAGGAGAAGGTGCTGATATTCATTCCAAGCCCGCCAAATGAGGAATGGATTTCCAGAGTCCAGACGCGCTTCCCCGGCTTGAAGGTTGTTTGGTTCAACAACAGCAAGCCCGGCGGCTATGTGTCCCCTGACGAGATAGCACGAGATATCTGGGATGGCGTGACTATTTATTGCTCCTTCATGCCTGCTTCTGCTGACCGGATGCGCAATACGCGATTCGTTCAGCTGGCTACCGCCGGTAATGACAGGTGGCTCGAGAATGAAGCGTTCCATTCACCCAATGTGGTCTTTTGCTCTGCCAGCGGCTGCCAATCGTATGTCTGTCCCGCGTCCTCTATTTTCTTCTAATGAGGCATTCCAAATATTACAGCTATCTAATGTCTCACAAAGACCCCAGATTGCGGAGTGGGTAATGGGCACCTGGCTCGCGAGCCAGCACGAATTTGCCAGGTTTGCTGAGAACCAGAGGCGTGGCTTCTGGGAGCGCCCAACACCGGCAAATATCCAAGATTCGGTTGGGCTGCGCATGTATGCGGTTTCAGTGTCTCCAGTTTCCGAAACTAACCCATGAACAGGGGCATCTTGGGTTATGGTGCAATTGGCCGCCAGTGTGGGAAGCTTGCCAAGGCCATGGGAATGCAAGTTTTGGCTTATACTCGAGGCCCTCGGGCAACCCAGGAGTCTCGACTAGACAGGAGTTACTGCGTTCCAGGCACTGGTGACCCAGAAGGTTTGATCCCTGACCAATGGTTCTCTGGATCGTCCAAAGAGGCCATCAATCACTTTCTGAGCCAGGATCTGGATATCATCGTCCTCTGTCTTCCTCTTGCGGATGATAATAGAGGCATGTTAGGCCCTGAGCAGTTCGAAATCATGTCCAAGAAGAAGACCTTCTTGTCCAACGTTGCGCGGGGCGCCCTAGTCCAGACAGATGCTCTCATCACGGCCTTGGAGACGGGCAAAATCCGAGGTGCGGCCCTTGATGTAACAGACCCTGAGCCTCTGCCGGTAAATCACCCCTTGTGGAGAGCACCAAATGTTTTCATCACGCCTCATATGAGCTGGAAAACGAATGTCTATTGGACTAGGGTGGTGAATCTCCTAGAGGCCAATCTAGAGAGGTTGAGTCTGGGCGAAGACCTAATAAATGTCATAGACAAAGAAAGTAAATGTTAGAAAGAATCACCAAATATATCAGAATTCATCATCTTGGTTAAATACTTACACGGAACGTTTGTGAGTAAATAAGTGGGAACTCGCATTCTCCTAATGAGATACAAGGCCGGGTTGGTACGTGATTATAATGAGACAATGTATTTCATGGCTCCGCCTGTCCATCATTTCTAGAAATAAGGCTGGGATAATAAGCGAAGCTGAATTACTTTAATTGCTTGGTTGTCTATAAATTTTGTTCCCTACGCCTTGTCAAATACCGAGGTTTACACTCGACGCCCAACTTGATAGCTAGGTCTACCAAAAGCATAAATACACACAGCTCTCAATTCATGCTTCTGATCATTAAAGCTCCCAATACCCAAACAAGGTCTTCTGCCGTTTGGGCTGTTCCTTGAGAGCGAATGGAGCCGCAGGGCGCTTCAAGTCCTTGACGCCAACCACGGCGCTGGATGAGAGGATCTTGCCAACCGCGTCCACTGCATGGGCAAAAAAGCCACTCCCCTTGCCCTTGCACTGGAGACTAGGGGAAGAGAGAGAGAGACTGGTCTCGAAAGAGCTTCTCTTGACCTCACCCAGCTTGATGGTCTCGAACGCCCCTCCATCGTTGTCAGATGCGCATTGGTAGTAGAACCTCCAGGCATGGGTGACAGTGTCGCCGTTCCAGCTTACGTAGAGAGTCGTCTCGCCATCTTCTGCGTAGGGAACGAGGGCGGGAGTCTCGCGGGAGTGACCTGTCCACTCGTATCGGAAGCCACGGTAGCTCTGTACACCTGGGGCTAGGGCTCCGGAATCGAGGTAGGCGTGGAAGATGGGCGTTCCATCAAGCTTGAACTCGGTCACAGCACCCGCTTGGCCCCAGTTGACAAAGACGTTACCGCTCTCAAGCACTTGCACATTGCCCTGGGACCAGACCGAGAGCAGGTCGGGGGGGATAAATGTCTTGATCTCCTTGGCCGTGTTGTCCGTGTTGTTAAGCTGCACGATGCGCGCGCGCGAATGTGGGTGAAGAAGATCGACGCCTCCAGCGCGTTGGCGGTCGGAACGTGCCGAGTTGTCAAAGAAGGAAATGGTCTCAATCTCGCCATCCTCTGAGCGGTCGAGGAAGCGCGCGTCATGCTGATAGCCAAAGTCGAGGCCGTTGGGCAGAGAAAAGGTCGACTTTTTGCCGCCAAGCTGCCAGATGAGGGACCCGTCCGAGCCATTGACCTTGTATAGGGCGCTCATGTGGCGGCCAGAGACGAGGTACTCCCCTGCTTCGTTCTTATCGACGCTATTGATGTGGAAATAGTCCCATGCGTCGCTAGCATTGACGCCCGTAAAGGCGCGACCGGAACGCAGAGGAATGACGCTATCTATATGGCGGTGCATCAGTACATGTGAGATAAAGTAATAGGAGGAGCTACTAACCAGCAGGGGATGCAAAGTCGAGCGTGTGCCCCTCAAAAATGAGCTCTCCAGTGGCGATGTCGAACTCTTGAAAGATGCCATCGGCAATCCAGTTCTCATCGTCGGAGCCTCCATACCGAGACAGGTCGATAGCTGTAGGCTGATAGATCTCGACCAGTGCCGTCTTCTCATTGACAATCTTAAACTCGTGAATAGAGATCAGACGGTGGTTCAAGGCCTCGACTAGAGCAACAGGCCTGTAGTGGTCGTCTAGAAGCATGGGCGTTCCATAGCCGTGGCCATGGAAAGAATCCAGGGCGCCCTGGAACGCCTGTAAGACAGGCTTGCCCTGGTACTTGACGGCTTGGAAGTTGGCCACCCAGCCAGCATAGTAGCCGAGACTGGACCATACGAGATCGCCGTCGTTGGTGAAGATGTAGGCGGCCGGCTGCTCAGGGCCGGCACGCACACCGTCAAACCCGGGATAAGGTCCGACAAGAATGTAGCCGGGCGACACCTTGTCCGTTGCGGGGATAGTAATATTCAGTCGTGGAGGAGCAAGATCGGGGCGAGAGCGATATTGCGAATCGGCATTGGCAGCGTTCAGCAGCGCGGCTGTAAGCGTCAAGGTCGCAGTTAGTGACTTCATGGTTGCGAGCTACACAGAATCAGGCACTATGCAGTACGGAGAAACAGTAGTCGATACGAGCATAAGAAAAGCTTTTAGCTCAGGTCCTCGACTAAATCATCATAAAGACATGATTGCTGTTGACCTGACTTACCCTGGTCAACACGGGACCGGGGTCGGCTGCAGGATCGGCATTGATCCGGTCGCTCCGGACCGTGTGAGGGGGGGGATCTATGGACCAGCGGCTAAGGCGTTATGGCTTGGCATCCGACGGAACAGCGTCATGACAGTGGCCAGATTCGCCAGGGCGCTAGAGTAGGCGGCCTGAATAGATGTAAGGTAGAGGAATTATGCCGCCGTGTTACTCTGCGAATCTCGAGTGGGATCTTGATAAATCACTACGTCAACACATTCGACAACTGCCCACAAACAACCCTTCAGATTGGAGACATTGTAGCACAGCATGTGGCTGTCAGTATTGCTGTGTCTCGCTCCAGCCTTGCAAACATGGCAGAGCCAGGCAGTGGCCTTGTCGAACTCGCCTGGCTCACAGAAACCATTGCTCAACCACAACTATGGGGTCGGGCACGGCATAGGACAACAGTTGAAGGGTGCTGGGACAGGGACACAGGGCAGGAAGAATATCGTGCTCATCATGTCTGACGACCAGGACGCCACCATGGACTCCATTTCCTACATGCCGCGGCTGAAGGAACATATCATCGACAAGGGCCGGCACTTTGCCAACCACTTCACCACAACAGCCATATGCTGTCCATCACGAGTCTCCCTTTGGACGGGGAAACAGCCGCACAATACCAACGTGACAGACGTCGATCCGCCATACGGTGAGTCCCATCTAAGCCACCCACCCGAGGACGATGGCAACTCCTATGTGGGAGAGTGTGAAGGAACTGAACTGACACAACAGCGCTCAGGTGGCTTTCCCAAATTCATCGCAGAGGGGCTCAACAGCGCATATCTGCCAGTCTGGCTCCAGGAGGCCGGTTATGCTACCTACTACACCGGCAAGATGTTCAACTCCCATACCACATCCAACTATGACTCCCCTTTCCTAGCAGGCTGGGACGGCAATAACTTCCTCCTTGACCCTGGCACATATTCATACCTGAGCCCCATCTACCAGAAGGACCACGAAGCGCCTGTGCAACACCGTGGACGACACACAACGGATCTTATCCAAAGCTACGCCGCCAAGCTTATTGACAATGCTTTAGGCTCTGGCAAGCCCTTCTTTGTGGCGATTGCGCCCATTGCTCCCCACTCCAACATAGACGCGAATGATGGTGGCACGCCCATAATGACGGCACCCATTCCGCTTGATAGACACCGTCATCTATTCCCTAACGCCAGTGTCCCTCGGACGGCCAATTTCAATCCAGACAGACCGAGCGGCGTCAGCTGGGTTGCTGAGCTACAGCAGCTTGATGACAAGAAGGTAGAATACCTCGACCACTTCTACCGTCAGCGTCTCCGGGCCATTCAAGGCGTCGACGAACTGGTAGAGCAAGTTGTGTCGCAGCTCGCAGACGCTCATGTGCTCGATGACACGTACATCATCTTCACATCGGACAACGGATACAATCTCGGCCAACACAGGTTGCCGCCAGGGAAGGAATGTGGTTTCGAAGAAGATATCCGTGTGCCGCTCTATATTCGCGGTCCAGGCATCGACGAGGGTAGCAGAGAGGAGGAAGTGACGGCGCACATCGATCTCGCTCCGACCATGTTCCGCATCGCAGGTATTGAGCCACGGGACGACTTCGACGGCATGCCCGTGCCCAGGGTTGGTGCTGCGACGAGCGATTCGGATGCTGGAAGCTCCCGGCGGGAACACGTCGCGGTTGAGTACTGGGGTATCGCTATAGCAGAGGGTGATGTGGGCGGTTTTGGTGAGTCCTTCATCATGTATAGGTACTCTGAAGACAGCCGGTGCAAGCTAACACGACTACCCACTCCCAGATGAAAACGGCCAGATTGTCATGCCGAACAACACATACAAGGCCATACGGGTCAAGGCCGAGTCCTACGATCTGTACTACGCGGTGTGGTGCAACAACGAACATGAGCTGTATAATCTAACAGTCAGACTTTCTGAAGACCGATCCTCAATCACACCTGCTAACTTTACACTTAGACGGACCCTGGTCAGATGCACAACCTGTACCCCATGCACAAAACCTCCCCGAGGAATTTGTCGAGACTCGACCACATGGTCGCCCGCTTAGACAGCCTCATGATGGTGATGAAATCATGCAAGGGCGTGACTTGCCGTAGACCGTGGAAGGTCATCCACCCAGACCAGGACGTTGATACTCTAGACGATGCCATGCACCCGGATTTTGACGACTTCTACCAAGCACAGGCTCGGGTGTCGTTTACAAAATGTGAGCCTGGATATATCCTGGCCTCGGAGGGGCCCCAGGTGGGGTACCAGTATCGGGGAGAGCTTGGCTGGTCGAACTGGGCTTAGAGAGGGCTGCTACGCGGGAGGAGGGCCCGAGGAGCCAAGATTGACTGCATCGGTGACGATAGGTCCCATCATGGCGTCCCAGGGGTCCACACTCGGGTCGAAGAAAGTGCCAAAGAGCTGGTCCGCAGGAAACAACATCTCCTCGCCCGCGACCGCCAAGTTTGGGAACCCGGCGGCCGGCGGAAAACTGCCCTGGAGACCAGCGGCACTGTCGCCGTTCCGCGCGGGCGTCCCGGCCGGGTTCTCCATCTCGGTGATCCGGGGTAAGCGCGGCAAGTCGGCGCTTTGGGGCGGGTCAGGAGGTGAGCGGAGGGATAGTGTTGGCCCGAATAGAGACCCCTCAGACCCAACGTTACTGTCAGTAGAAAAGACCCTGTTTATATCAAGGATGTCGAAGAAACTGGAGATGTCGATGCAGACGTTTCCGCCAGCATTGGCGAGATTCGACTCGTAGGACGTGACCATCTCTTGTTTGAGGTGCTGCAGCCTCTTTGCCTGGGGGTTACGTATTAACTTGAGCCCGGTGGTAGAAAACAAGATCAGCAAGACTTACCACGGACTCCAAGAATGGCCAGGTACTACTGAGTGTCAGGATGAGATTGAAACACTTGGTGTAGTTTTTCCGTCGCTGCTGCTGCTTGTGGGAAGCACTGTCGTCCTCGACGAAGCTTTGGTGCAACTCAATGGTGGCTAAGACGACGACGCAATACGCGAACAGGGGATCGGATATGCAGAACTGCCGTGACTCTAAGAAGTCAATGAAGTGAAGGACCCAGGACGTGTGGTGATTCAGCTGGAAGGTGGTCTGCTGGAGAAACAGCTCTGGTACACTGTGCCATCCTCGGAGCTGGAGCATCATGAGTATGGGATGGTTGAGTATGCAGATGGTTGTGTGGTAGAGGAGGCGGCTAAGGAGCCAGGGCCCCCAGTAGTCGCGCGCTGCGTCTAGCTGCCGTGTGCTAACACCAGACAGCCGGATGGAACGATATCTGTGGATGGACGGGAGTTGCTGGCTCAAGCTCATGACGGACTGCAACACCTTGGAGTATTCCGAGTCGGGGGACCAGGGAGGCACAGCGTGCTCCGACAAGCCGCGGCTGTGAATGTACTGCTGCGTCTGCGACCAAGCCTCACTGAGCTTGACAACGACGTAGATGATGCCGCTCTGCTCGTCTACCGGGCTCGAGGCCGCCCCGTGATGGTGCGTTTGGTCGGCGCCGGCCACTGTTGACGGAGTTGCGGCGCTGATTGGGAAACGAGGAACAGATGACCTGGTGTATGAGGGCTGTGGGACGCCTGTGCCATCTCCAAAGAGTCGTTGCAGTAGGACTATGCTCCAGTAGCAGCGGCGTCGCTCCTCGACGATCCGCCCGTCACTCTGCGACGTCGCCTCGTGATCAAGATGGGCGCAGCGGGCCAGAGTCATTGCCAGCGAGGTGTGGATGCGCATCAGAGTCATGTCACCGTCTGTTGGCCAGTGAGTCCAGGTGTCTAGCGCAACTAATACGTAGGCCATTTTACATACTATGGAAGTTGACGAGTGCCAGTAGGCACAGAGTCTGCAGTGTATGCAGCTCTACGCAGCTCGATGCCAGTTGGGATGTTGCCCTCCGACGGGCTGCTTCGGCATACCTCCTGGAGTCGATCAATGTGTCATCTGGGGTGCTCCCGACGGGCTTGTCGGCGAACCTGGCAGCGAGGGCGATGACACCGTACACGATGCCGAGGTCACGGTTTGGGAAGCCTGACACGAAGCCATCCCTGAGAAACAGCGGCAGGGGCTGACAGTCGCAGTAATCGAGATAGGCCTTTGCGATGTCGGTGGCCAACTCCCACGGTACGTCGCTTGGGTGATCGGCCGGGGGTGCGTTGTAGGCCGAGGAAGAGGTTGACGCAATGGCCGAGGACCGGCGCCATGAAGAGTCTCGATCGGGCTGTAGTGATGATGCCAGGTCTGAATCACGGCGGTTTCGGTCTCTCAGGCCCTGGACCACCTCGGCCAGGGTCGACTCGAGCGACTCGATGCGGTCTTGCTGCTCCTCGGGTCAACCATTGTGGGCTACGGCAGCTCGCCGGCACCCGGCCGCTCATACGTACCCAATGTCCTTGCGGCTCGCTCCGGTTCTGCCGCGGCCAAGCATCCGGGGCCGAGTCGGGCGACTGCGGCCGGAGACTCCAGGCTTGCGACGAGGGCTCCATCGGCGGGCCCATGGGGTACGAGCTGTATGAGCACCGCGTCCGCAGCCGGTCGCATGTTGCGCAGACGGGGCGCTCCCCGGAGCACTTTGACTTCTTGCGGCTGCAGCGTGTTCAGCAGGTGGTAGCATCGAGAAATCATGGGCCTGGGGCATACCGGCAGGGGTCGCAGGCCTGTCGCGTGCGCTTCAGGGGCCGCTGGTCATCCTCGGGCGCATCAGACGTGTTCATGGTGGACGTGGAGGAGCACCGAGTTTCGGTCGACGGCCTGCTGGCTCTTCAAGTAGATATTGCATCCAGGCATTGGCGCGTGCCGCTCGTCCTGGAGTGCGGGGAAGGGGCGCTATCCTGTGAGGTTATCACAACCATCCACCCCCAGCAAGCAGATAGACTAGTCTAGCGAGATAATGGTGGAGGCAGCGATCGGCAAAGGACACCCAAACGTAGTGTCTCTCCAGCACGCTTGCTGTACGGGTCAGGCCAGTGTGGAGCGGCGTATGCAACCACGGTCCGCATCCGGCGGGTCCCAACAACACGCCAAGCCAAGACCTTGGGTCTAAGGTGCGTGCTGTCATAGCTGTGTGCAGGTTTATTTGCAAGGCCAGGCTCATGTATTCCCCATTGTCCTCTTACCTGTACAATCCCTGTTGCGTCCAAACGCAATGTGCCGTGGTATTCTGGCTCCCGTTCGTTGGCCGCGCTGGCCCACTCGGCCTTGCGCCCCGCCAAGGCTACCCCGTCGCCAGACAGTGGCTCAAAGACTGTCGACAGGCTCTGGAGCAAAGCGGGAGGCGGCGCGGTCATCTTCAATTATGATCATGGGCTTTGCTGTTGTGGTGTTTGGAGCCGGGCTGGGGCTAGGTCTCAAGCGCGCCAGCGCATCCAAGCCTGAAGGGCTTTTGGCCGATGTCGAATATGCGTCCAGGCATGTTACGCAGAGAGTAGGCATAATATGGTGTTTTCTGGCCCAGCGTAGAGACAATGCTAACTCCCTCTGAGCAGGCTGCCAAGGAGATTGAGGCTGCTCTTGGCGAGGACGCTGTGAGCTTCGACGAAGAGGACATTGAGACCCATGGCTTCTCTGATTGGTCCAGCATCAACTCACCAGGGCGTGCCGTGGCTATCGTGTATCCCAGAACCACTCAAGACGTAGCAAAGGTCGCCTCTATCTGCCACGAACACCGCATTCCTATAGGTACGATATGCACGCCTGCTGGAGCCGTAACAAGCAAGCTGAAATTTTTGTCTAGTCCCCTACGGAGCGGGGTCCTCGGTTGAGGGTAACTTCGCTTCGCCCTATGGCGGCATTATCATCGATTTCACCTACATGGATAGCATTCTCGCCTTCCACCCAGACGACATGGACGTCGTCGTTCAGCCCGGCGTCAACTGGCAAAACCTCAACAAGGCAATTGAGCATGAGAAGCTCTTCCTGCCACTAGACCCTTCGCCCACCGCAACTATTGGTGGCATGGTCTCAACCAACTGCAGTGGGACAAACGCCTTCCGGTACGGCACCATGAAGGACTGGGTCATCAACGTCACCGCGGTTCTCGCAGACGGCCGCGTCATCAAAACTCGGCGCCGACCCCGAAAGACATCCGCAGGCTACAATCTGACATCGCTCTTTGTCGGCGCCGAAGGCACGCTGGGTATCATTACCGAGATTACCCTCAAACTCGCCGTTATCCCCAGCGAGACGAGCGTGGCTGTCGTCGCATTCAACACCATCTCCGAGGCGGCGTCGGCTGCATCCAAGATCATCCGCTCTGGTGTACAGCTGGCAGCCATGGAGCTGATGGATGATGTCCAGATGCGCATCGTGAACCAGCATGGTAGCGAACACGTGCGCAACATGGGCTGGGATGAGAAACCGGCGCTTTTTCTCAAGTTCTCGGGGCCGTCCAAAGAGGGCGTACAGGCCGACATAGCACAGACGAGGGACCTGAT
Organism: Fusarium albosuccineum; assembly: GCA_012931995.1. Classification (NCBI taxonomy): domain Eukaryota; kingdom Fungi; phylum Ascomycota; class Sordariomycetes; order Hypocreales; family Nectriaceae; genus Fusarium; species Fusarium albosuccineum. Next base: position 9,335 of record JAADYS010000768.1, on the reverse strand, counting down.
CCAGTCATGCCAGCCCATAAGATATGTATTTGCCAAGAACAAGGATGAGGAGGCGCAGTTATGGGCTGCTAGAAAAGAGGCGCTCTGGACCATGACCTCGATCAAACCCGAAGGGCACGCTATTTGGTCCACGGATGTGGCTGTGCCTATCTCCAGGCTTGCCGAGATCATCGACGTTTCCAAGAAGGACGGGGAGAGTCTGGGCGTCTTCACCAGCATCGTCGGGCACGTTGGCGACGGCAACTTCCACGAAGCTCTGATGTACGATGCCAAGAACTCGACGCAGAAGGCGGCGGTAGAAGGGGCTGTCCACAAGATGGCAGCCCGAGCCTTGGAGATGGAGGGCACCGTCTCGGGGGAGCACGCCATAGGCATGGGCAAGATGGTAAGCAATATCCAGGACAGTGCCGTTCCCTCTTGATTGACCCTGTGCCATAGCAATGTCTTTTGGATGAGGTTGGTCCGGTAACCCTACAAGTTATGCAACAGTTGAAACAGGCTGTAGATCCAAGGTAAGTATTCAGAACCTCCAGCCAACCCTTCGTGGCCAGGCAATGGTTTGACTTTTCGGGCACAATTGACGCATCCAGGTGGATCTTGAATCCAGGCAAAGTATTCGCTGTGCCTAACAGTTAGAAGCCAACTCCTGCACTAAATGAAGGTAGTTCGTGAAGGCACTATGTATGTGTCAAACATGATGTGTTAAGATACTGTGTTCTTTGTTGTTGTAGAAGCTGGATCACAAGCACGATAGATAGTATGTATCATGTTATGTAGGTACCTACATGATTAAATTAGAACGACCTGCCTTTAAATATGCCCAATTTTAGAACATGATGGTTGGTTTTATACAGCAACCTGTTTATACTTCATTTCAGCTTTAATCTTGAAACATTTTAATCAAAATGGTTATACATGGAAATATTACGTGCTCATTTAGTATAGTCTGCAAAGTTAAGATGTCACTGATAACTTACGTCACTTTATCATTCTTTGACCAAAAAAGTCTTAATTTATTTAATCACATATCTTTATCATTTTTCCTACTCGTAGTAAATGTCGTCTCAGCTCCTGTTGTATGGTCTCTATGCCTTTTCCCTACTTTTGTTCACCCGGTGCTAGGTCTCGCAGCAGCAAAGCAAAAGACGAAGATAACAGACATGCGACGAGGCCCGATACTAGATGATATTAGCACAAACGTAACGAATTCGGACAAAGCTCTTACCGTAAGTCGTCTTGAGCGACTGGACAAAGGCGTTGACCACGATTTCGCGAAGCCTTCCAGTCAATTTGGCAATGTTGTCGATGTCAGAGGTGATTTTACCAATCAGCTAAGGAGATGGTCAGCTGATTCAGGCATGCTGAGGATTCTGAAAATCGCTCACCTCGGCCTTATTTGGAGCATGAATTTCATTGTTCAATCTTTGGCTGAAAAAGGATTGGAGGAGCACATTTGTCGTGGTGACAGCAGAGACCGTCCCCAGGCTTGACACGAGGAAAAAGCCGCCCGTAGCCATGGCCACTTCTTTGCGCTCGAGATGCGATGCCATGGTGACAAATGAGGCCGATTGGGCCACGCCAGTTGCAAACCCACCAAAAATAATGTATAGAGATTCCCAAAACATGGTGTTGCCGTTCCAACGAAGGATAATCAGGGTATAGGACACGGAGCCCAGTAGCCCAGTCATGACGAGCATGTACTTGTGGCGATGTGTGAGCTGCACCATCTTGCCAGAGGCCAGCGCGCCGATCGTGTTGGCCACCACAGCAGGGACAATATGGGCACCGCTCTTGGCCGCCGACGCCCGCTGGGTCACCTGGAAATAGAGGGGAACCGAAAACATCATGCTGACCTGGGAGAAGACCTGCAAGTAGTCAACCAGATATGACAGAGCGACATTGTGCTTGACAAGGATGCGGAGGTTGAAGATGGGCGACTTGGTGCCAAAGAGCTCAAACAGGACAAACAGCTGGCCGAAGACGAGTACCGACGCGGATAGCGCCCAGAATGACGGGGTCCAGAGGCCGGTCTCGACCGTATCGAGCAGGAGGATAAAGCTGACAATGGTCTTGGTTAGCATGGCTGCCCCCTTGACATCGACCTTCTTCCACTTTTCCCGGAATGATTCGCGAGTCGAGGCCGCTTCATCTTGGTCCGTTGGATTGTATTCAGCCGTGCTTCCTGAAGATGCCATGACCAGCGTGACCGAGATGGCAAACAGCGGCAGACGGCCCCAGAAGAGCCACTGCCAGCCCAGCGAGTCGGCCACCAATCCACCGATGGGACCACCTATGCTCCTTCCCAGGGTGGTAGCTAGGTTGATATATGACCCATACTTGGCAAACTCGTCTCTAGGGACCGAGTCGGTGATGATAATCGACGCCATCGTCATGACTCCGGCGCCGCCGATGCCACTGATGGCGCGGGCCACGATGATCTGTACTAGGGTCCTGCTCAAAGCGCAGAGAACACAGCCAACTGAGAGAACGATGTAGGCGAAAAGGAGCATTTGTCTCCTGCCAAAGACGTCGCTCAGCCTTCCATAGAGGGGCTGCATCGAACAAACACCCAAGGTGTACGCCGTGGCGAGCCACCCGATCCCACGTAGGCTACCTAGCTCTGAGGCGATTTGCGGTGCCGCGGCGAATATGAGGGTCGTGTCTGCGTGGGAGACGAGTTCACCTGCATCCATGTTCAGTTTCATGTCACTTGGCCAACACCAGTAGGGCAACTCAAAAGCCTACCAACGAGGAGGACGGTGATCATAGTCTGGGTTAACTGGTGGCCATTTCTGTCTGGCTCATCAGGCTCTACACTGCCAAGTAGGGGTGTCTCTTCATCTGCCGAGCCGACAGCCACACTTGGAGCCTTGCGCACCGCGCCGCTCTTGGCGGTAGACGAGCTACTGTCCGAGTCATCGTGACAAGAATGTCGTTGCGGGCCGGTGGCCTGGTATTCAATCGACGGGTACTGTTCGAATCGTGTCATACTCTTAAATTTGAGCTTGTCGAGTTCGGAGGAAGTAAAGCCGGGGTTGTTAAGATGTTGTCAACACGAGCTCTAATTAAATGCCGGGTAAGTAGCCATGGATCAGCCCGAGAGCTGAATAGCTATTAAACATTAAACGTCACAGGGGGACAAATGTCTAGGTTCTTCTCTTGACAATCTAATCGCCCTGTTGCCGATGGCCTGGCTATCGGCAATCTGTGGAGCAAAACCCAAAACCGTTGTATGTACTTGTCCGAGCCGCTTCCGGGCCGCTTCCGCTCCGCTTCCGTACCCGACGCGACGTTTCTCAGTTCGCAGGGTTGCATTTTATACTGATTCGGATGGGCTCGCCTTAGCCGTTCCGGTGGTTTCCAATAGTGCCCTAGTCTGTGTATCAAGCAGGGTAGACGATGAGTCGATAAACAGTTGTAATTTCCATTCTTGCTGTACCACATGAGCCCCAAAAGTGAATCTTTTGTCGATGCAGTCTAATCACCAACATCACCTCATGTAGACTATGTATGCAGATTCCTATTGCGTGCCGAGAATGCAACTCAGCCACGAAGGCGTTGCAGAGCATCTGCTATCTTCCCCGCTGCCTCCGCTGCTTTGGCTGCAGCTTCAGCCGCAAGAGCTGCAGCATCAGCAGCCCTACTCAAGGCTTTCACAGCCTCGTTGAGCGTTGCTTCTGTAAAAGTCCCACTAGCTCCGTCTAGCCCTGCACGCGCTTCCTGATTGAGGCTCTGCGCCGATTCAAGGTGGTTGTCATCCCATTCTTCAAGGCGAGCAGGATCAGGCTCTCGCTCGACTGTCAAAGGGATGTATTCCTGAGTAGAGGCCGTCCGATCTTGGGTATCGGCATCCAGAACTGGTATCTTGTCCCCCAGCAAGTTGATCCGAAAGTACTTGTGCATTGGGAGTGCACCCATGTCTTTGAGATCAGCTGGTGTTATGCCGGTGAAATTATGGTTCCGAAACTGTGTCTTGTCGGGGTGAAATGTCACCGTGTCAATGTAGTCATCTGTGTCGGTGGTAAACGAACACAACCGACGGCTCTGGGACCCCAAGTCAACGTTGGAGTTGACTTTTACTCTGGCCAGAAATGGCCGTGACGATGATTCCGGGGTCCTGTGGAGTAGCACCGCGGCACGGAGGAATGACGGCACCCCGTCATCTTGGTCTGTGTTCTCCTCCATTGTCCACTGCACGCCATTCTCTTTGGAGGAATAGTTAATGGACCGCACTGTGCGCCCTTGGACCGTAGCCTTGAAATTGGTGGGTTTGCTGTAGTCGACCTCCCAGTGAGCGCCTGCCTCGACCGTTACTGGGACGACATTGGCGCCGGCGGTGGCTGTAGTTCCGTATTGGACATGCTTGTCTCTTGTCGTCTTGTTAAGCCAGTGCCGATCTTTGGGGGCCAGACCAGCCACAATCGGGAGATGGTCCATCATCTTCTTCCCCCCTTTGAAGGAATCCTTGTCGAAAAACTCCAGCCTCACCACAATTTTCTTGTATCGTCGGCCTTCCTCGGAGCTCATGAATCTCATGTCGAGCACTATGAGGGAGGCCCCAACAACTTGTGCCTGGTCATTCTCCATCTTCCCGTGGTGAACCTCGACCAAGTTGATCTTCATGCTGAGGGGTGACGAGGCGTTGGGCGTGTCGACAAGGAGGGTCCGAAAGTCTTCGCCGTCAAGGTTTCTGACTCTGAAATCGCCGTGTTCCCCTTCGGGGTGGAGGTCAAAGTCGAACTCGTCCATGATGCGTTGCTTTTGGTTAGGCAGTGAGCGGTTCACTCTGTCGCTACAGTCGACTCCTACTTCCCTAAGTATTGAAATGTCCCGGTCATGGTGGCGACCTTGATCCTTTTCAGAAACTGCCAGAACGGCAAGATTCTTCTACAGATAACGCGATTTCAGAGCGGCAGTAGCCGTCGTATATCTCGCGTTCCCTAGGAGCTAGATATTCGCGGGCAAAAGGATCACCATTAGCGCTGTGACCCTGCAACACGCCAATGTAGGTCGGGACGGTGAACTTTTGCTACTGCAAAGGTGGGTTGCGGAGCCTCGTTCTAGGTGTAGGGATAACCCCACCCCCCTCGCCTCAGCCTCAGCCTCAATCATGTTAGCAAAGCTGCATACATACCTTCAAGTTGCTTCAGATTTACTAATTTCAACAGTCTCCCGCATAAAGATCCTGTTTATTGACGCAAGACTACCTGATCACGGTGCTCGTTGCAAATTTCCCATCATGTCTCAGCGGAGACGATCAATTGTCCCGGATAGAGGAGTTAGCGTTACCTCGATTCGCGAAGTCTTGAATGACGCGAAAGGCAAGAGATTCGTCGAGGAATCTGAATGCAGAGAGTTCAAGAAACGACACGCTGAGAAACTTGACCAGACGGGTCATGACCCCAAAAGAGGATACCATCGAAAGGAGGGCGTGTTGAATGAACTTGCTGATCGACGTGATGAGGACTTGGAGGAGTACCACGGCTTTTTGTCATGGGCTTGCCAGTCTTACCCCGGGCTGTTGACTTGTGTTGATGTTTCGTACCAAACGCCGCTTGACAAGGCGCTCGGTAACAGAAACGATGAGTTCGTGGACATTGTACTCAAGAACACCAAGGACATCGCAAGTGTGTTGAGCATCAAAGAGTCCGGTGGCCGCAACTGTCTACACCATGCCCTCTTCACCCAAAGTCCTCATACCAAGCGGATCATCATCGCGCTCAAGGAAGCCCTGCCAGCGCCCACCAGACATACAGGAGCCAGGCAAGGTTCACACGAGGACGCTTTCACTCAATGTTGGAGAGGCATGACTCCACTTCGGATGGCTGTCGAGGAGGATTTTGAGACGCCATACCAGAACGAACAGCGCCGTTACCAAGAGATCAAGGTCAAGGACATGTCCGAAGAGCCTACCACAGGCCCATTGAACATATCAAAACCGTCGTCCAATCGGGAACCCAACATAAAGCTGTCACGCATATCCACTAACCTGGGTCCTCTTCAAGCCGATCTGGCCAACAAACTGAAAGATTCGCTTCTATCCCCGATGCCAGGCAGAGAGAGCAATAGCGCACAGAAGTTCGACGTGTTTCATCTTCCAGACGTTGTCCGCCTACTGATCGAAGCTAAGGAGGAGGCCCTTCTGATCACTAGTGGTGAGAATGGCTTGACTCCATTTCGCGGGAGGTTGGCGTACCTGGAGGAGAGGTCTCATGGTCGGGGTGTTCAATCGCAACGAAGAGATGCCGAAAAAGCTAGGAGCGACCTGATTGAGAAAGATGAAATACTACGCGACATGAGAGCTTACATAGTCGAGAAATTCGAGCGCAAAAAGGCCATTGAGGCTCTCTATCAAGTCGGAGACGGCATGTCTACCCACCACAGCCCAATTTCATATCACTAACGATAACTAGAGCGAGTTCTCGGATTTGACTTGTCTGGGTTTTCACAGCAATCGATCGATGCCAACTTTCTTGATGGGCTGCGGAAAGTATTGCGGTTTGAAGGATTCCTCAAATACGTGACCATCCCACGCCTCACTGTCAAGAACAGCCAGGGCTTACTACCAATATGGAGGCGTGCTTTAGAAAAGAAGTACGGACAGAACGAGCCTGAAATGCTTCAAGACGAACGAGAGCTGAACCAAGAGGATCTTGAACGTGATCTTTCAAATCTGTACGTTATTACCACCATCTGGAGACCCTGGACGAGGAGCGTGAGAGTGAGACACTAGAGTGCTCTGTGCCCCGGCTTGCTATAAAATTTGAATATTGACCGTATCACTGAATAGTACCCGGGGCAGAGGAAAAGGACTGGAGGACATGTGCGATATTTTCCGGTGGCTCAAAGAAGGTGGTGTTAGTTCAGTTCTGAAGCTGACTGTCTTCGACAACGGAGACCCTCCCCACTCGGACGAAGCTATCGAGGAATGTGTGGGCGGGCTCAACGTACGCGTCTGGAATTGGTTCAAGGTCGACCTGTGCGCCGATGTCATTCTAAAGTCAGCTCCCAACGTCAAGCACCTGACTTTATACTCGTCGGGAAACAACGCCGTGTTGAAGAGCTGGTCGAGTCGAGGCAGCCTCCCCTCGCTGAAAAAGATACGCACGAGACTGATCAGAGTTCTAAGATTCATCCGTGCGAATTTGTAATACTTACGCTCGGAATATAGCTGGAAACACTTCAAATCATTCTTATCAAGGTAAGATGACTTTGAGATGATCATCATAGGTCGATATGTTAAACAGTGCTTACTGATAACAAATCCCAGTGCCTCGAAAACGATACCAGGCTGAAAAAGTATAAGAAGGCCTTTCAGGAGGAAATGATCAAGAACGGATCTAGTGCTAAGCTTGACTGGCGCCCTGGGAGAGCCAACCAAACGCACAACCCTGCGGACCCTCCTACTGGTGACGAGATTAAGTAAGTGTCTCTTAAATTGCGTTTATTCTTCTTTTGCTCTCATTTCTAGGCCTAGAGACTTGAGCTAATATTGATCAAAGTGAGACACGCTGGATGCAAGCGATGACCAACTTTAGCGATTTCCTGCAGAGAGCCAGCGAAAGTAGGAAGGATGTAAGACCGGTCAAGATCGCCATTATCGATGACGGTATAGACCACACGCTGGACATCTTCCAGGGGCGTATTAAAATGGGCGAGTCATTCCACCAAGTTGCCGAGAAGATCTATGGACGGTGGGGCGCCCTCTATGTGCCATCCGGGACCCATGGGACACTCATGGCCAAGCTCATCTGCAAGATATGCCCCAAGGTAGACTTATACATTGCACAGTTGGAAGTCTATAGGGGGCATGGAGGGCGGAGATCATTCAGCGCTGAGTCCGCTGCCGAGGTGAGCATCCCATGGCCCGACATGAGTCAAATTAGCACATAACTGACAAGACCGACAGGCCATCAACTGGGCTGTAAGCCAGAAAGTCGACATCATCTCCATGAGTTGGTTTATAAAGGCGTTGAGGGGGCCGGGCAATGACCGCCACCATGATAAAGGCCAGGACGGCGACAGTGACAATGATAGCGAAAGCGATACCGGCGGTAGAAACAACGACCCTACTAGACTACTCAAAGAAGCTCTCAATAGGGCCGTTAACGCCAATATAGTCATGTTCTGCCCATCCATCGATGAGGGCGCGACCAATATGGATAAGACGTACCCGGGCGCCAACAAGAAATGTATCAAGATCGGTGCCTCTAGCAACACAGGTGCCAGGCTTTCTTGGGTCTCGGCCGACAGTCACTTCCTCATCCCTGGTGACTCTCATCAGGGTCTAGTGGGTGACGGCGACACGTTCGATGACTCGGATGACGCCAGGGCGACAGCGAGGGCTGAGGCTGCTGCTGCCACTGAGGCGCCGTGGGCTCCTGGGTCCCGAGCAAAGGAGGGTGCCTTCGGCAGCTCTGTAGCAACTGCCCTGGCAGCCGGCCTAGCAGGTTCTCTATTGTTCAGCAGAGGATTGGTTTCAAAGGTGCGTTGCGACTATACCATAGAGTCACTACTTCAAACCCTACTATCTTCCTATCTGAACTAACACTGCTTTATCTCCCTAGGATAGGACTTCGACAGCCGTCGCCAGAAGTATATTCAGCGCACATTCAAGAATCTTTCCCAAAATACAGGCACGTTTTTGCAGGTTTGGGACCACGTACCTGGGGGTGACGGACTAGCTAGCCATTACAATACGGATCTGTGCGGTGAAGAAGCGACAGCTGAGGTTCGCCGGTTTGTCGAAACTGTAAAGCGATAAATGTCATGCGTTTGTGAAAGTGGGGTCCAGTTCATATCTAAAGTAACTATATCTGTGTTTTACCAACTAGCTAACGTCTCAATCCTGCATTAAGAGAGACGCTAGAGGACTTGCCATTAAAGGTGCAATCCGTTACAACCCAAATGATGGATCTGTGATTGTTAAGGCTGGATATGTACTTAAGCGGATGCCAGCGCTACGGAGTGACGACCACAAAGTATCAAGTCATACGTAACCAGCAGAGAGCGAAGTAGGGCTGCAATCCATTCAATTTTCATCAATTCAAGCATGAGTTACCCTCTTATATACAAGGATGTAGGAGAGACAAAAACTAATCAATTTAAGTTTAACCAATCAAATGCAAGGCACCTGAGATTCCAATTTAATCTACAAGCCACATACCTCAATGAATTACAATTTAGTCAGTTATATAGGGATTTTTAAGATCCCTAAAGAAAAAGAACCGACGTAAGGAAAACTTGTCAGATATAACAATGTGTGTATTATTGTTATTATCTATGTATTCCTCGGCGAAGCCTCACTAAGGGGAAAGCGCGATTTCTATGACTTC
>JAADYS010000767.1:0-56661 GCA_012931995.1 Fusarium albosuccineum | reverse complement strand
CACATCGACTCTGAATACCGTTAACAACCTGGGGAATCTCTACAAGAACCAAGGTAAGCTTGGTGAAGCTGAAGCGATGCACAAGCGAGCGTTAGAAGGCAAAGAGAAGGCACTTGGAGGCGACCACACATCGACTCTGAGTACCGTCGGCAACCTGGGGAATCTCTACAGTGACCAAGGCAAGCTTTCTAAGCCGAAGCGATGTACAAGCGCGCACTAGAAGGATTTCAATCCGCCCTTGGACCGGCTCATCACAAGACTCAGGTTGTTGTGCGCGGTTTGCAGCTTGTGCGCTCTGGCCGAGATAGGAGGTCACCAAACTATAGTGCCACGGCGGATCGTCTAACCGATACCGAAAAATCTTCGGGACGGACCTGAAAAGAACAAATTAGGAGTTAGGGCAGTACTTCAAAAGCTCTCGGTCAAATTTCGCAAAATCTTACTATTTCGTGCGAGGCGAGAACGGGAAACAAGAGACAACAACTAGTATATAAACATGGTCTTTGATGTCCATTGAAGCCGATTTCGATCGCCCCAGACACCTAACTTGTCCATATACTGACAATTCGAAACGGCACTAACTTGGCATAGAAGTCTCACTGTCGCGTTCAATCTGGCAGGTACTTGAGTTTCGCCGAGTCCAGGCTTGGACCACGTTCTGAGAATGGTGTGGAAACGGGAGGATATTCATTGACGCTTGCAGGTCTATCTATTTCCGCCCTTTGGGAAATACCTGGTCAACCTACGCCAGGTATCGTTGACGAATGGCTCAGGATCACCAATTTCGGGCTTGAAACTCTGTTGTTCAGACACGAGTTTCAGCCTTTCCTCAAGCCGAGGTACCATCTGATTCGGTGACTGTCAGTCTTCTTCGTCAGGGCGAGTCATAGCGGCTTCTCCATAGTCGGGGTTCTGGGGCCCTGTAACCTCGTTCACCAGTGCTTGGCGACACTTATACCTGTGGTAATCTCCCTGTACGTGAACAGCGGCTCTTAAGCTCTGCCAGCATCATGCGTATCATACACACCTCTGCACATGGACCTTTTCCGACCCGTGCTACCGAGGAGAAGTTCGTCATTGAACGTCGCCTCAGACATGAATGCCTGTTCTACGGTGGCTTGTACCTGTTGCGGTGATACAACCTGCCAAAATATACGGTGGTACAAAAGAGGTGGAGAGGCATACGCCAGTGTTTTGATATGACAGTTCGGTTTGTACGCTTGGTGGCTAAGCAGATGTTAGAAATATATTACGTAGTTAATCCATTCAAAACTTAACATGTTGATGAAAGGAAACGCGAATCTCGGAATGGCTCGCCCCGCCCCACGCGATGTGATACCGTTGTCTGCGGCTGAAGAAACTTTTAAGAGTGGTAGTCTATGTGGAGGCAGTGAGAGATCATGGAATGCTGAATGATTGATCACCTGGACTTTTGGTGGGAAGGCCCGACTTTAAGTAGAGACCAGAAAGGGCTTACTAATTCGCTGAGTAGCGGGTAGCGTTCTTAAACCTTCCCTCTGGAAGGAGCCATGACGCGTCCTTTAGGCAAGGAAACAACGCTGATGCATAGCTACGTCCTGTTGCAAGGGGTGCCTTGTCCTTCCAGTCAGCCAATTGCAAAGGCAACAAAGAAGATATCAGGTGCGACGTGGAAGCCGAGGCGAGAACCATTCCGAAAACCTAGTTGGCTCAATTTCAAAAGATCCAAACACAGATATGCCCAATCGGGAGCTCCGATCTATCACCATCAGAAACACCAAGCCACTGGGTGGAACCTTCTCTTCCAACTAGAGTCTGAGTTCATGTTCCCTGCTCGTATTCAAGTAGTTTGACACGACGATATCGATCGTTCAGCTTGCCAGGGGTAGCATCATCCGCCAAGTCAGTGATCACAACAACCATGCTCACTAAGCTGATAGGACTAAGTAGGAAGACCCGTCCTGTCCAGGATGGCTCGTAAGTAAGGCAGACAAAGGAGGACGCGCGCACATGAGATTGAGGCACAAGAGCATGTGCTTCCTCGCGGTTAGTCCAGTTTCCTGCAGCCCGAGTCACCGTTGTCTCAGTTCCCTCAACCAACACTAAGACATGCGTGGATGGTGTTCGCTCTGGCACTACCATACACAAAGGTAGACTCTCGGATTATTCAGAGCAAACTAGAGGCGCAAGTATGAGACAGAAATGACAACACTTACGTGGCTCAGGTTCAAGGGGTTCCTGCTATTATTAACAAAAAACGTTGCAAAAAAGTCCCGCAGCATCATCTGCACAGGTATCTGAATATTTGGCTGAGGCACAGCATGAATGGCGCGACACTGATGTCGGCCATTTCACACTCAGGGATAGAAAATATACCATAATGGCTACGTGTTGAGGCATCTGCCTAGAGCCCCGTTGCCACAGCCGTCTGGGACTGCGGGAGTTCTGAACCACCCTCTGTTTCTAGTGAGGCCCAACCGCTATCTTTCTGTCCCGCTTGTCTCCACCCCATGCGAGCGTTCAGCTGCAGGCACACTTGGTTCAGTGCTACCTTCATCTATGCAATCACGAAGAGAGCGGCGCAGGCTGCAGCTCCTAGAGAAATTGAGAAAACTCCGTGGTCTTCCTCCTGACATGCTCTGACTCAATACACACCGTTTGACCTATCCTTGCCGACCACCCAAGTTAGGGCAATGATGGTCATACTCTGCCAACGAAGGAAGCCGAGCGCCTCCGCCTGTCGTACGATGACTACGTGTGGCCAAATTAAAAGCGACGACCGTACCCTTTTACGGAAACGAACTGCGATAGGATCAAGAGTGGTGACGTTGGGAAGTTGGGAGGCCTTTGGTACTCATCTAGCCAGAGGAATACATGACACTTACATCCACTGGCAACAAGTTAGAAGTAGAAATTGCCTCCTCTTGGTAAACTGGCTCAGGGGGTCTGGCAAAAGTTCCTGGCGTTTGCTACGAGATACAAGCAAGGCAGAGTCCGGCCGACCCATGGGCCGCAGGACATGAAAGTACAGCAGTGCCAGGGGCATTCTCCAACGCCATCCGATTTTGACACCAAGGGAGTTGCTAAACTATTCACTAGAGTTCACCCGTCATGTGCTGATCCTTTATGCGACGCACTCGCGCTCCTCTTTCAAGGGGTATGCATGCGCCATTAACTTCGTCTTCGAAGGCCGAAACTCCATTTTCTCCGCCACCCACTAAGAATCTATACCAAATACCTCACCAAAACGGTCGAATTAGGCCTCCACTACCGTATCCGACCTTCCATGTCAAGGAATGGCCGAGGCGGCATCGTTCCTTCCGGTTGACCCTAGCCTGTATAGGCACCCGGATATGGGTATGGTTAGATTGGTGTTGCGTACAGCAGGCTTATTGCATCGGCTGATAGCTGATAGGTTAGATTAAGGCGGTCCATCTCTAGTAGAGTTGGTTTCATGTGACACAACAGCAGGTGATCTATATCCGGCAGTATGCATGAACGTCAGCCTACTCGACGAGCGGCCACAATGTAAACGTCTGAAAACCGAATGGGATTCGTATTAACGGTCTGTTTTCATATTTGTAGAAGTATTGGCACTTTTGAGGGAACATGTATAGATGATCGAAGATGAGATGCTGTATGTTTACTGCTGGCAGTTTGCTTCTAGGTGATCCGTTGTGTAGTGTGAGTGCATGAAATACCATTGGTCAGACCACTTGCCATGTGTGGGTGAAACGAAAGACGGTGGTCCCACATTTCGCTGTCGCTCACTCTAGCACCCAAGCTCACCCCGAGCTCAGGTTAAAGAAGCACCAGCTCGGGATCACGGGCGAGAAGGAAAATTATGGATGTCTAGATTCGTGGCAGAATATAGGCGTTATACAGATCCAACTTGCGATCCATAGAGTGCCGGACCTGAACTAGTAAAGCAAAGAAAGTTGGATTCATACAGTACCAGCACTATGATCAACCCAACGCGGCATGATAACCCCCAGCTGATACATTCAGCCAACTATTTACATCACCATATATCATTGCAATTGCTCTCTGTTCGAGTCACCGACCAGACCTATCCAGGTCTCGGTTTCTTCTTCGGCCCCGATATATTCTGTTCAAGCCCTCGTTTTCTCCCGCATAAGCCGCATAAGTCACTCGCACGATTTAAGCCGCTATTGTTCTTAGTTTTCTCGGCGCCAGACGTCGGCCCAGGCTGATTCTCTGTGCAGACGTCTTGCAAAGCCGAGTAACTTCTGCTGTTTGATGATGTATGTGGCTGATCGAGACTTGGTGCGTCTAATATCCTGGCTATGAACATGGATCGTTGTTCAGCATCATCGAGGTCGTCAGCCACGGCCCCGGTCGCCGCCGAATGCCCAGTAATAGAGTAATATGTGCTATGAGGGCCCTGTGATTGCTGCGGTGTATGTTCTAATGACGCTTCCCCGTTGTCGACGTCGGAGGATGGGCTGGAACGTCCCAAGTCCAATCTGAAAGTTGACTAGAAGGAGTTGCCACGTCCGCTGGAAGTCCGTCTATGAGAGCATGCCTGACGATATCCGGGTCCTTATGGTTGCCCATATATCCAATGAGGATTTCATCGCCCGAGGTGGAACGTGTTGCTTTTTGACCGGAATTGGGCTCAGGGGACGATGCCGGGTCCGGTTTCAGTCGCGGCTTAAATGGTTCCAGTGTTTCTCCGACAAGACGTGCCTGATGGATGTCTTCCATTGCCTCAAGTTAAGTGGTATGGTTGCAGGATGTCGTGAGTCGTGTCTCTTGCTTGACGTCGATCAGATACGATTGATGACGCAGAGGGAGGGGTTGTTGAGAGTGACCTTTAATGTGCGACCGTAGACCTTCGCACGTTCCGAGGTATGCCCGGAACGCAGCCTTGTTGTTGGGCTGAGCGCAGGACAAGGCTGCTGGTGTCACGATCTCTGATTTTCTTAGGTGCCTCATTGGATGTGTATTGTCCTCGTTCTCTGCATTCCCCGCTAGTCCAAGTCCCAAATACATTCTTACACCGGTGTCCAGCTGGAGTGTCACTTCTATAACGATCCCACGCCCTATTACCTTGAACGCACAACGTGACAGCTGGTTTCGGTTGGCGAACAAGCTAGCAGGTGACAAGCCAAGCCAGTCATCACCGAGGCCGGCCTCAGAAACTCTCTTCCTCTCGAAAATGGCACTTTTACCCCACACCTCCTACAGAAACTTGCCGTGAAACCAGCCTGTAGCCGAATGATTATCACTTGAGAGAAGTTACGCCATACTCGCAAGACCGTCTTGCCGGATGCCTGTTTGCAACCGGGTTGACAGGCCTGGATTCTCTCGGCAGCGACACGATTCTGGCAGGTTCAAGATCACCTTCCGTATCTCTTCTTCACTTTCCCCAGCCCAGAGTAAAAGCTGCAAGAGGATTCGGAGCTGACGTGGGTTCCAGTCGCCCCCCGGTATCCCAACCCCAATTCTCGCGTTTGCCACGTATTCTGACTGACCCTCAGAGGCAAAGACCACAACAACGTTGTTCTCCTCCACCAGCTTCTTGATCTTTTCTGCCGATGCTGCCGGCCAATACCCATCTCCGTACCCAACAAGGACCATCCCTTTGGCCCCGTGCGCGATGGCTGCATCGACAAGATACGCGGGGAAATCTTGATAAGCGTGAAGGATAACCACCTCGGGCAATGGGGTTTTTGGCGAGATCCCACTAATGTCGAACTTCATAGGAGCACAGGGGCCGGGAAGCCGGCGGAAGAATGGCCCAAAGTCTCTGATATCCCCTAATAATGATCCTGGCCCCGGCAAGAACCGATTGTTATCCTTTTTGGTTCCCCAGGGAGCCATGATCATATCCTGAATGACAATCACGACTTCGTGGCCTTCTGAGCTCCATCCTGTTGCTGCTGCTGTTTTGACTGCGGCGATGATATTACCAGGACCATCTGCGCTAACGGCGGTGTGTGGCCGTATGGCGCCTGTCATTACGACGGGTTTGTTGCTCGTTACCGTCAGAGCTAAAAACACAGCCGTTTCGGGCATGAGATCCGTGCCATGCGTCAAAACGACTCCCTGTATAGAGGGATTGTTCACCACTTTGGTGACGTGCTGACTTAGGCTGATTGAATCCGATGAGCTTATGTTGATACTATCAACATTCATAAACTGGTCGTAGTGAACAACAGCATTGTTACGCCAGGCTTCATTGATCCCCTGGGTCACGACACCGATGTGTAAAGCGCCAGCCTCATAGTCCGAGGTCTTGTCCGAGGAGTTTGTTGCGCCGGCGATTGTCCCCCCAGTCGCTATTATTCTCATATTGGGCAAGGGACTTGTTTGCTCGCTCGGCTCTATAGCATCGTGTGAAAGATGCCTCGGTTTCATCTTGTATCCTTATTGAGTCCAATGGTGACCTGCAACAAGAAATTAGTCCATGTGACCTGCTTTTCCCTCTCTCAGCCAGCAAAAGAGCTTACATGAAGAGTAAAGCGCGATAATTGCCAAGCTCAAAGAAATGGAGCTGACGAGAGTATGTGACAAGTCAGTCGAAGCCGTTCTTTAGATGTTTGATTTATCGTGATGAGGTTCTAGGAATTCAGCACATCGCCATGTGGCTCAGGTCCTCTCTCGGGGCGCTGAATAGATTCCCACTGGAATGGGTGTGGCGAGGTATGACGATGGGTTTGCCTTGAGGAGAAGTAAAATATGAAAGACGCTATGGCTGGCAGCAGAAACAGCACCTTGAGCAAAACTCCGAGTTGTCGAGAATGGAATTTCTGCATTCACACCGACAGTTTCAGAAGAGATAGCCCGGAGTGGTTGTGGTGACGGGAGTCTCAGCGGGGAGGAGACGGCATTCTTATACTTACTGACCAGCCACATAGACAGAGACGTCCTGCGAGATGAGCTTCAATGACCTACCTGGTCGGACTCGCCCCAACCAGCATTGCAATGGGGGCCAAAGATAAACTGATCCCGTCTCGCTACAATGCCATCGACCACCAGCGCGCTATGAACACGTCAGGGACATGTTCTTGTTGTCTCCCCTCTGTCGAATGCAAGAAGTCTCAGCTTAGTTGCATGCAAGTTGGTCGCGACCTCGTTCTCGTTGCATTTACATGCAGCAACCGTCGAGGGCGGGAACTCTGAGCCGGGCTCGAGTAATAGGACAGGAGGCTCTGCCAATGCGAACAACCCTGCAAGTGTGATGGCAGCACTACGAGGAGAACTGATCAGCCAACAGCCCCATAACACTAGCCGGCAAGCCATGACATGCGGCCTCCCTGCTGTTCTGCTCTAGTCCGCTTATGGTGTGGTTGCGTGTTGCCAGCCCGATTTCCAAAATAGGCGCATACGACATACTTCACTAACAGCCCACCATGAACACGTCAAGGACTTGTTCTTGTTGTCTCCCTTTGTTGAATGCGGGAAGATCTCGGTCTAGCTATATATAGGTCCATATTGTTTGAGGAGGCTGGACTGGTCACTCTCATTCCGTCAGGGGCAGTTGATGATGACGGAGCAGTTGACCATATAGAAGCTACTGACGCAACCGAGGAGTTTTTATGAACTGAGCTATTCCGCGCTCTGCCCTCCATCAGCTAAACGAGGCGACCGGGCTAAGAACGGCCGAGTGGACTGGGGTCAAGACGATCGCGCGCATGCATCAAGACTTAGAGGCCGTCTTGCACAAGGCGTGCTAGCTCTGAAAGATAGTGCATTGCCGATTCACGACATTGTGATTAGATCGACTAAGCTAGGAGTCTATTCAACGAAACATCGTGTCACTTCGTGGCCAACAAGCGGCACACGAGCATGCAAAGCATCTGATCCCATCAAAGGCCGGCTATGCTCTCGGCCACATCAAACGCAAACTTGAGTTTGGGTAGGTGTATGTAGGCCGGTCTTCCCTCGGTGACTTGCAGGCTGCAACATCCACTTAGCTCGAGACAAATCCACTACGGACAAGCCACGATGGCTGAGCATTTTGGCCACTCGAAAGCCATTGACGCATCTCCGGAGTTATCAAACTGAGGTATACCGTGCCACCCAATAGGAGTCCCCCGTGCCAGTGTATACTTGGGTGTTGGGTGGTGATGCTCGTTCCTCAAAGTTCCCCATCACCTGTTGGGGTTAGACTCTATCCCCCTGAATTTTGTAGGTGCAACGGTCTGTGCATTGCATGTGTAGTCACGCTTAGGTAAGCCCGCCCCATCACGCGCCAGATGGGGCTTCTGCCCGCGATGGGTTGCCCGCCCGCGAAGGGGCTTCTGCCCGCGATCGGCTGCGCGCGATGAGGGATTAACCCAACTGGGGTTCATCCGCGCAAATTGCGTTGCAAAGGCCACTTTGACAGCAAGAAACTTTCACGCGCATCAAACTCGGTTCCCCTGGCTTCGACTGTCAACCAGTCCCGCGCGCGAACGGTCATACCATACCCACTTCTTGCGCAAAGTCTCTTTTCTCTCTGCCTTTCAGAGCCATGATGGCGAGCGAACGCGAAACGACGAGCCAAGCGGTAGTGCTTGTCCGAGCTCTTTCGAGTTGCCTCACAGAGCCCCAGGCCTTGAATCAGCTCAGAAGAGCACCGGACGGGTTCGATAAGGCTGTAGAAACCCTCCACTCATCAAACGGCACTTCGCGCGCTTTTCAAGCCAGGGGATTCTGGACCTGGCTTGCCTACTTTCTCGCAACTTCTCGGGACAACAGCATCGAGCAAGATTTGTCCCAGCTACCTTCGCCCACCTTGCAATACGTCATCACCGAGGTATCAAAGGTTGGAGCCGACAGCTCCCTCGTTACCCGTATCCAACACACGTTCCATACCTCTCGCCGCGCTGCTAGACGCCGCAGTGAGTCAGCTTGGTGCCTGTTTCTGCCATGGATTCTCTAACTTGTCAGAACTTTTCCAGGATAACAACATTAA
Source organism: Fusarium albosuccineum (assembly GCA_012931995.1). Taxonomy (NCBI): domain Eukaryota; kingdom Fungi; phylum Ascomycota; class Sordariomycetes; order Hypocreales; family Nectriaceae; genus Fusarium; species Fusarium albosuccineum. The sequence goes on along the minus strand of JAADYS010000767.1, from coordinate 47,756 downwards.
ATTACCCGACCTGCCATCGTCCCCGGCTTGCGAGCCCCCTTTCTCGTCTCCGGAGCCACATTCCCCTCCCTCGCCCCGCGAATCGAGCCTCCAATCTTCATCTCCAGAACCAAACCCCCCGAAGCGTCTACGTCTCGATCCCTTACAGCAGAACCAAGATCGACAAATAGGTAGAAGTAGGGATATCCCTCCAAACTCAACGGGAACGGATGTCTTGCAGCAAGGAGGCGTCTCGGGCATAAGGCTTGCAAGACACAACGATGTTCGCGAACTGCCGATTTTCGAACCAATCCCACGATACGAACGCGCATATCCAAAAGCCATGAACCTTCCTTTTGTCTTTCCACATGACCTGTGTACTACGATCGTTAAGAAGGACGGCCGCGCTTCCCTAATGATATCGATCCCACCAGATCCGCGTGACTGTCGACTGGTTCTCGACATATCCGCAGAAGAGGTGCAATATTTTGCTTCGGGTCTCTTCGGCGTACGTATTCGGATTCGGAATCAGCAGAGGGTTGCTGTCTTCGAGAATGGCACTACCATGGTAATATTATGCAGCATGAAATTGGAAGACGCTCACGCCCTTCCTTGGAACAAAACTTTTGGTGATCTGGTTGCTGAAGGAGTGCGACAGAGCCCGATGCGTCTGGATGAAGCCTCAGATGGTGCAATACTGTCCAAATGCCTATCTCTGGAGATCCCTGGCACTGCTGATTGCCCGGCCCGGCTGTGTCTGATGGTGCAGCCTGACAGGCTATCCTTGATATACCATCAACTCTGGCAGTCGTCTTGAATTGATCCAGTAGCTCACACCTTCTTTCTGATCTCTCCCCCGCTCACATAGACTTTCCAACCTTCTGGCAGTGTGTATTGTCCAGTTTCCTTCATGCGCCGCTTGAAAGGTTCCTCCCCATCCTCAGGCCGCTTGTAGTATGCAGAGCTGTCTTTCCACAATATGGTCTCCTTGTTCTGGAAGACGCCAGCGAAGACTGGGGTTGCATCCATCCATGTTGATTCGACGAGGTTTTGACTAGGATCCTAATGGGAATCAATATGAGAGCTTGGGAGAGGATGGGCGATACATACATTTTCCATCTTGAGAGTAGGAGCGTGGTTTACGATGCGTGTTGTAGAAATGATAGAAAAGCTGCTGGCCTTTTGGGGGATAGTTTGGCTGGAAGCGAGGTAAAGTTTTCAGCTTGTAGGTTGGCTAGGCATCAATGTGCCTGTTCATGTCCGTCAAAGTGGTTTGTTGAGGCCCGACCAACTTGGTGACATCTCCCCCGATGACATGGCTCTGCTTGGGTGACTGTCAGGTGGCTGTTGACTCAGACAGCGGAAATCGAGGGCCCAAATAAAATAGCGCACGAGGCGCGCCACTCTGACTAAGCACACAATGAATACATAAAATAAAACAGATGGATGGTTTGGGGCTACTCCAGAGAGTTATTGCTAGAATGACGAGGAAACAAAGAGCGAGAGGAGAATACCGAAGAGAAAATTTAGACCAGGATGCTCCTGTGGCCTAAATTAATTTATTTAAGAGTTATAGTGTTAAACACATGATTTGGCTATGAGCACGATTCTATTGATCCAGCCAGCGCAGTATTAAACTCGATTCAAGAAGGAGCAAGACCACAGCACATGCGCACCAATTCAGCGCTCGAAATTTTTTAACATTATTCAAATAGGAAGCGATTATATCCTGTTGCCAGTATCCTTGTCATATTATTTGAAGTCCTACCGCCGCGTTTGACGATGTATTGATGTTATTAGTTGTTAGTGCTGTTGTACCGGCCATACGAGTGAAGGTCGGCTGGAGCTTTGACATGCTGTGGGGAGCCTTGAGCCAATTATATTGCGTTCCTTAGAAGGAGATGCCTAGCTTTATTTGGGCACCAAGGTGCTCATGTATTGGCCGCCGAAATCGAGTCGAGGGTCCGCTTGCTGGGATGGCATGGCAAGGTGGATTCTCGCGCGGTAGATGTCAACGCGCGCGCGATGCCCGCCAAATGCGCGCGAGAAGGCTTCGAAAGACACCCGCGCGATGTACCCACTTTTTGCGCAGCCCCGCGCGCTCAGGATCGAATTTCCCCGCGAGCGTAGCTGGGACCGCGCGGCCTCTGCCCGCGGTCTCTGCCCGCGGCACCATTTGACTAGTCAGGCGTAGGTTTTGTGGGGACAGGTCCATGTGTCACACTTTTCAAGGGGTTGACCATGAATATTGAGCAACTGCAGTGAGTTGATTGGTTCTATGTTCTGTGTGGATATCCCATCCCACAGATTTCCCTTTAAGCACCCAGTTCGGTTACTACTCGGGGGTCTGAAATAATGGTCGACCCCCGAGTAAGTTGTCTCCGAGCGGCTCGTTTACACCAATCAATCCTGGAGGTGGGGGTGAGGCATACCCAGACTCACAACGCATCGGTTTACTGCTCCCGTTGCTCTGAAGCCCTGTGGGGTTGATCTAGCTGCAGGAATTGCCGACGAAATTCACGATGGCCGGTGTCAGACGTAGTCTCGCTGTGGTGTTCTGCAGTACTGCCATGGGTCTGTAGTGGAAACGGGGCTGTGAACGACATGCGAACACTCAGAAGCAGACTAGGACAAATATGTCGAGAGGCCGCATAAGGCGGCCTGTGAACCGATAACCTTGTGTGTCCGATTGATCAATCGTCTTTAGCTCGTTCCTCCATCTTGCTGCTTCAGGGCTGTCGTGACTTCACTGCTGTAACTGCAGGGTTGTTATTTATGTTGGCAAAGTGGCCCGTCCCAGTCACTTTCGACGGTTGCTGCTGATTAAAGCTGGACGGAAGAGGTCGCGACCTGCATGTAGCTAGGCTGAGATTTTCGCGCATCCGAGAGAGAGGAGACAACAGGAACAGGTTTCTACCCGAATGAACCGGGCGAGTAGACACGAAGACTGACCTGCATGCAATGGACTCTCTTCTTGACAGGGTTGCAACAGGGTCTGGTCCAGTCACGTCAAGAATCGGTCCTTGTTGTCTCCTTGAAGCGGCAAGATCTCGATCTAGATCCGTGGAAGTTGGCAGGGGCTGCACCTGGTATCTATTGACTACAGTAGCTGTTGGGTCTTCAAGGCGGACTGGTCAATGGCACGACTGGTGCAGAATGGTGAGAATGCTGTATGCCTAGACCATGTACCCTCTGCTCGCTCCAAAGATTCGACTCCGTGAAAGAAGTGAAGGCAATGCGAGATAATTGGACGCGTGGAATGAAAATGAGGCTGATGACCGACATGTAACTGTTGTAGAAGCAGACTGGTGCGGGTCGGGCGAGAGGCCGCATGAGATGGTCTGTGCTAACACGCCGTGACTTCAATTAAGCAGTGTGATGTAGTTTATCCTTTCCATTGTTGCTCATGAGAGCCTTGACACGTACTTGCTGCAGCTGCAGGTCGTTGTGGTGGCCATGCTGAGCATTGCGACCTACCAGATTTTCTCAGCCAAGCTGCCAGGCTAGACAACTCTCGTTGAACATAAAATGCGGGATTGCACCTTCTGGAAGTGGAACAGCAAGACCTTAATCCATTCATCTTGAGGACGTTCTTCTATAGCCCTGCTCATTACCCTGACGTTGTCCTCCACTTTCCCGTCGCCAGACTATATCTCTTTGACGAGGTTAGTTCTCGAACTGGCTACTCTGTACAGTAAAACTAATTATATACCCTAAGCCATGTCGGACCAGAACTCCTCTTCTACTACTTCATCCACTTCGTCGGACCAAGACCGCGAGGAGCAACCGGCAACTTCACAGGCCGGATCAAAAGAGACTGGGGAGCAATCGGGGGAATTCCCATCGTCGAGCGAGGCCACAACGGAGATGAGGTATTCGGCAGAAGAGTACGGAAAGGCGGATAAAGATTAAGTGCAATGAAGTCTGGCGATTGATCGTTTGGCAAATACTACCCGGCACTTGCATCGATACCATCGATTTGGCTTCGTCCACGTGACCTTGTGGTGCCGTGAACCCCTGTACTCAACCCTGACTGGCAATTCGACCGACGTACCGTTTTAGTAGCTTTCATCTCCACTGGACTGTCCATTGCGACCTCCTGGTTCAGCGCCAGGGAAGTACAGCTGAGTTTCGTTAGTTAAGAAAACCCCTTGCTAGCGCATTGCGGCTGCGGCAGATTAGTTTGGTGCTATCGGCGTCAGGAAGTTGTATATAAGATCTTGGATTGTCGACCCCCCTGACGGTGTAGCAAATCCCATTGACCAGCTGAGATACTCCATTGATTGAACCTAATAGACCCCCTTTCACCTTTATTTTGTCCCGCCACATCATGAAATCCCCTTCACAGAATCGGATTTCTGATGCCTTTTTTGTTTCTATTTTGTCATGTTATTGCTTTTGCTCTTTCGTCTACACCACGAAAGGACCAAGGCTATTGCTTGTCTGGCTGGCATGCTGGATTGTGGTCCAGATTACAGTCATGAGCCTTTCTATCCTAGGCTTCCTGTCGGCGTCCCGTCTAGGACCCTTGACGGAAGAACTTCTGTGCAATATCTGGAGAGTACTTTGCCTCTTTCTCAGCACCCTCTTGCAGGTACCGTCGTCTGATGAACATCGTGAATATCGACCACCTAACAAATACCAGACCTTGGCACTAAGGCCGACGATCATCCTTCATTCGTCAGGGAGTTCCCGCCCCAATCGTCACTTGTTTGCAACTGCAGCTCTTCTTCTCGAATGTATCGCTATTATTATCTGCTTGCTGATACCTCGTTGGACCGGCGCCTCCACGGTCATCTTCGCCTTCAGCTCGATAATGCCTCTCACAACTTATACGGTGGTAACATGTGCTGTCTACGCTTATTATCGCAGGGCAACTTGGAGTGAGGATAAGCTTCGTTGCCAGACCCGCGGGGTCATTGCTACTGGGATAAGCATGGCTGTTCTCTCTGCAGCATTGATGATCTGCTCAGCCCTTGGGATATTTGTTCACGCAGCCTCTGTTCAAGGAGCGCTCTGTCTTGCGACCCGGCCACCAATGTCCATACAAGAGGTGGAAACTGGCCTGGACGATACGATACTTCTCACCCGGGTGTCTGTTGGCGACGGGCCAGATGTCGAATCAAAAACTCATCCAGCGTCCTCGCTAAAATCTTCGTCAATGACCTCCTAAGGCTCTTATTAGCATACAACTTGAGATTAATGTGGGTTTGCAAAGACTGGCTACTGTTATCCACTTCCGGACGCTGGTTAACACTGATTCCAGTCAAAGGTTTTCGGCATATCTAATAAAATGTCACAGCAAGAGCAACCGCCATGGTAGGTCATGAACACAAGGAAGCCGTTGCTGTTCGCCGGTCCCAGCACTTGACTTTGCATTTTAATACTGGGAACCCAAACGGGACGGAGGATATGTACTATGCCATAGATCGTAACGAAGATGCGTTCCATCAAGTTCCAAGCGGATCCAATCCTATCAAGTTGGGCCATCCCGTAGCACTGTATAAGTACTCATTGGCCACTTCGCTGGATGGGGGGTAATTCCGTTGTTCTGCCGCGAGCACGGGAATCTTCAATCCTTCGGCCAGTGCGCCGACACATACTTGTATCACGACGCCTGATGTGTCCTGTATCGATAGGGTAGTTGAGGCATCGAAATACCGCATGATGCCATCAACACGTACTGCGACAGTAGCCATTTGCGGAAATGCCAGAAAGTTCTCTGGGGCAGCAGAGGTTTCCAGGGCGGCAGAAGTCTCCGGGACGGTAACGAGCTGTATATCAAAAGGAGAGGGACATTGCGGGTTTTGGTCGCTTGAGGATTCTTTTTGAAGGTCGATGAGATGCTGAATTACCACTCGGGAATCTGAGCTCTGTGACATGCTACCAATCCAGTTTGCTAGAGATATCTCAAAGACGCCGAAGATCTTATTCGCAGCGTCGTCAAAGGTTTCCATGGCTCTGATGCCTGGAACTTCCTTAATAGCAGCAGCCGATACGTGCTCAAAGTCTCCCGTCTTTTCCAACCTGATCCGGAAGGTTAGTATTGTTTGGTGAGCTGGGCGCTGGGGAAAACATCGCGCAACTCACTCACAGTTCGATGCTAAAAGTTGTCGACAGCAGCAAAACTCCATAATGTCCTGTACTAATAGCGAGCCTGTGATAGCGATCACCCCTCGTGTTAAACTTGGTAAAGTCCGCTGACAGCTTTGCTTGTTTCCCAACCCCATGTGCGGACAGATAGCTTGCCAACGGGTCTGTGCCGCCCTCAGAGTGAAACAACTCGTGGAATCGGGTACGTAAGAGATGAAAAAAGATTGCATATATTCGTAGCTCAATGGTGCTAATCAGGGCCCTTTCCTCAGGTGGGTTGCGTCCATTGGGACGGTATGGTTTACGTTTCTCACTGGACAATGTCTTAATTATCCTGTAAAGCTGACATGCTATGCAACCCTGGGGCGCATATCTGAAGAACTCGTGAGGATTCCGTGACCATTGTTGGGCTCTGCAGAAAACCGGTTCGTCTTCATAAAAACGTGGAGAAGTTTCAGCCAGCGTTAACTTGCCACCGGTGTTCTCAGCTTGTCCCTGTAAGGCGCTTGACGTGACGTCTGGGTAAAGGCTCAGCATTAGCTCTGCTTATGCAAGGGTGAATTGCTAACCTTGGGTACTTTGTTGCCCGGCGCGGGGCTGCTCGTGTCCTCGCTCCATGGTGAATCGTCAGCGCTCCACGGCCTATTCCCGTAGCCCCTTCTCGGCCAGGTACATTGAAGTATGCACGCTGAGACGCCTGTAATCCTCGACGAGCACTGTGTGGGCGGATGGCCTGTTGGTGAGAGAGAGAGAAAAGAGGCAGCAATGGGGGCTGATGGATTGGCTGATGTGAAAATTAGATCGTGAGCCGCGGGCGCAGAGAAGTGGGGTTCTACTTCGTTGGCGTAGTAAAAGTGGGGGGTTCCTTCGTTGCTAACTTCAGCTGATGCGTGAGTGGCCCTTCATTGGCTTGTTCCCAGCCGCCGATGTCCGAGCGCAACATGCCAGGAAAATCGTCCTGGGTGGGCCTCCAACAAGCGTTTGCTCCCTGTTCACGCTCTACAGAAACCCTGAAACAATGTCCATCAGCATACGAAGAAATGACTCGCCGCTAGGGGATGGACATGGGCGAAGCATTCGTAAGTCATTTGAGCGACTTGAGTTTTGTATGATCCCTTAAGCACTTGTTGCTGTTCACAGCAGCAGCGGTACGCATGCCTTGATGCATTACATAAGCTGAGATCCCGGCCCGACGGTTTTCCCCAGACGGCGGTGATCTGATCGAGCCCAATCACGAGCGGGGGCCGCAGCCTGGGCAGAAATTCTCACCAACGCTCCAAAGCCCGCCTTGAATCACACATCGCCACTAACTTGTTCGGCATCCCTAAAATGGATATGGTTCAGGTGAAAGACTTGGATGGTTCTGTTGTTGGATTGGTGCGGAGTCTGCAGTTGCCCAACGATCTACCACCCCCTAGGCGGGGGAGTCGCTGGAATGAGTACAGATTATCTCAGGAGCTAGTAGACATTCTCCGTTCGTTTGCCAAGTTTCATGTACGTCCGGAAAGCTTAATACCGTCGCTATGCTAAGAGTGTGACCAGGGAACACCTATCAAGGAGGGACTTCCAGCACGTCAGGGCCCCGGGGACATTAAAGAGAAAAGCCTCATTCAGTTTTTAGCCAATGACGGTTTCTCCGTCGTGCCCAACACCCTTGTGGTGCTGATCCCGTTGTTCAATTCCAGCACCTGTGCCAAGTATAGAACCGGGATGGGTGAATGGCATGCCCTGCGGTGGGTTCCAGGGACATTCATCCGTGTTCCATCGGGCAGAGTCGTGAGCTTCGACGACCCTCAGTCAGTATATAGCCTGATGGTTGAGTTTACTTGGGAAGCCGCAAATATTTAACGTATCTGAGCTTTGCAGCCGTGACGAGGTTCATGGGATGGCCCCGCTCCGATCGATGAATGCCATCCAAGATAGCATTCAATACAATTCCTGAGCTGGTCCCCAAATCTCCTTTTGCTCCCCTGCGCATCTCCCACGTTGATCTGCTAAGTCCCCAAATAACCTAGCCAGGGCGCCATTAGCGTCATACGAGGGGGAGAATCGGGGAGGGCGTGACGTGGACGGAATACGTTCGGCTGGGCCGAGGCTTTACTCGCGCTGAACTGGGCAAAAGCACGCCCTACTACACCCTCCCAGCAATCTCGCCAGTCATTTCCCTGCTCTGCTGACAGTCCCGCAGCGTCATAATACACACCGGGCTCCACCAACCTCCCGTCCCAGTCGTAATGGCGTTACAGGGGATGCTTTCGGAGATCTCGTCTGCCCCGTGTTCATTGAGAATCTGTCCGGAAGATGGAGAGACCTGATACGGAGGCTCCTGGTAGTCACGCGCTTTCGAGGATACTGAGAAAGAATACTTGCCGTATTTACAACGATTCTTGAACAATATATCGTTATATAACCCTGCGCCTCTGTATCGCACTGTAAGCTGTTTCGCAATCATGCTTCGGCCGACTGACAACTGCCCGCACTCAAGTTCAGGTCTCCCTCGACGGCCAGTTACTTGTTGCACGAAGTGCTGATTGGCCAAGCCTCATTATGGGAATATTTCGCCATCCTCCCGGCCTAGTCTCGTTCTGTCCCAATCCGAGACGCGGCACATCTATGCCACTTACGGGCTAGTTCCATCCATGTCGTATATTTCTTTCGTCTCGGAACGACGCGTCGTATGTCATCCTTCCTCACTCACGTTTTCCTTCATCGCTGTGTAATGATCGGACAGGCGTCCGCAGTATGGACAAAGGAATGCTTCGTCAACCTTGGTTGAATCTCGCCAAGTCAGCATAGATGATTGCGCCCGAACTCATACAACAGCCCCTCATGGTTGCAGAACTTACAGAAGCATCCGGCGACGCCGAAAGCATCCTCTCGCGCAGCAATCCGGTGCCCACGTCCAACTTAGCTCTCGACACCGAGTTTTCTTCTGATCCCGAGCGCGCAGTAGACATGAGGAATGAACCGCGGTCTTGCAGCTCTTCAAAAGCACTACCGAACTCTACGAGCGATTCTCTACTCCCATGCGATCGTAGCGACGGAAATGGCCCCGGCATCAAGCGAGAGCAGATATACACGATGTCTAACGCACCAAACTCCATGCTCGGTCAAGGTATGGCGCCGCCGTCTTCTGCGGCACCGGACTCTGACGACGGCCGAGACGAGGGATCTGTGGTGCCTGCTGCATCAGACTACACTGATGACTCGGATGGAGAATCTACGTTGTCTCTAGATTCCCAGCACTTTGAGTACGTTAAAGCAAATGGAAGAATGTATCATGCCGAACTTCGAGATAAGTCTTTTTCGTATCTGTTAGTACAGTACATGCATGCTTACCAAGATGACCGCCTGCTAATAGAGTTGAGAAGTTGGCCGAATGATGAACGGCAGAACAACTCATTAGATATATTGTAAGGTAGGCGCCCGCGGGACTGTCCTATGCTCGACTCACAAGCTTCTATAGTCATGCAGCCGAGCTCCGGGTGCTCGACGATAAATTATATGTGTCGCCTATCAAAGAGGGCGTACAGGTAACCATAATGCAGTTATAGGCTTGAACACTCGGGACTGACAAAGCCACCTAGAACGTTCTTGATGTCGGGACTGGAACGGGTGAGTCCAGCATGGACCTTTGCGAGATATTGGACTGATGAGCGAATGACTCTAGGGATCTGGGCTATGTATGAACCCTAAGCTGTTGCTGAATTTGGGAGCTAAAAGCTGATGAGCAAACAGACAATTTGCCGACGAACACCCAAGCGCTGAAGTCATTGGAGTCGACATCTCCCCTATCCAACCCGCCTGGGTGCCAGCCAACCTTGAATTGTACGTTGTAACACATTCAACACGGGCCGAATGCTGATTTTAATACAGCCAAATTGATGATGTCAACCTGGAATGGACCTTTAGAGAACGGTTCGAATTTATTCACGCTCGTAGAATGACTGGGAGCATCACAGACTGGTACGACTTCGCGAAACAAGCGTTTGACGCTTCCAAATGCGACGGATATTTCGAGTGCCACGAGATATCGATGCGTTTTATGAGCGACGACGGAACTCTCGAAGGCTGTAATGTGATGAAACAATGGAGAGATTTCTGGGTGAAAGTAGGAAACGAGTTGAACCGGTCGTTTAAGGTAGCAGAAGACGGCACGCTGAGCAAGGCGATGCGGTCGGCGGGGTTCGCAGACGTTAAGACGCATGTTTACAAGGTGAGCCCGGGACTCCATGACTCGTGACCAGTGCTAATAGAGATTGCAACATCCATAGATGCCCGTAGGTCTCTGGCCAAAAGACCCACAGTACAAGGAAGTTGGCCGGTATACCCGTGCTGCTCTAGATGAGGATCTCGAGGGATTTGTGCTCCGTCCTGCCATAGAAGTACTCGGATGGAGTATGGAGAAGACTACTCTTTTCCCAGCTCAACTCCGGAATGAGATGGGACAGAGCGGAGTTCATGCGTATATTCTCCTTGTGGTTGTTTTCGGCCGAAAGCCGTAATATGTGTGGTTTAGTTGTTGCAGGTACGGGGAGTGCTGTGATTAGATCTCGTGGGGGACGCAAGTCAAAATATCTTAGACCTATTGGTTGCTATTACTTAATAATTAATGTTGATTCTGGATCGTTGACCAGAGCCTATGACGATCCGTCTGGGCTGCTTTGGTCTCGTCTCAGGGTTAGGGTTAGTCTCGCCGTTGAATCGTCGGCAATTGTCGAAGACGAGCTGGGCGTCCTTAATAAAATCTCCAATGGCCATGTACTGCCCGGCCTCCAGCCTGGCCTCCATAGTGCTGAAGTCCATAGGTTCTTTGATGACTTCATAATAGTCGGGAATGTCATCCTTGCTAACGGGCTGGCAGAATGGCCACGTCGCACGGCTGGAAAGTCCGTACCTACAGGTTATCATGGACAACATTGTCATGGACTTTTCTACGCCTTGGTGGTTATGCTTGTCGTGGGAGCCATTCTACGCTGTACGATTGTTTGGTTACTTGATTGAAACCTTGCTGATTAGAGCGTCAGAAATATCAGGTTTGCTTCATGGTTCCCTTGATTACGATGAGTGCAACCGTCTTCCCTGGAGGATGCTACCACTGGGCGCCATTGGTCTTAATGCCAAATGAGGCCATATTGGTTATAGTAATGTCATGGTGTAAACCAACCCAACGATAAACGACCGGTAATGAAAGGCTCGTAGTCATACATGGGAGCCTCTGGGCATTGCCGAGGGGCTCGTGTTATGCTGCGGTCGCCCCAAGGGTTGCGTTCCCACACAGAAAGCCCCCTTGCCCCCGTCAAACCAAGCATGAACTTGCCGAGTCTGCCTAGGAGCCCCCGTCATAGGTACGGACACCTATGGACCTGGCGATGTTGTAGGAGGCCTGCCAAACCACTAAGCCGTCCTGGATATAAATGTGCGCTTCTCTGTATCCCTCCAGCTCCTTGCGCTCTTCAATCTCGGTAATCCACACGAGTAGCAAACAACAAAGCTGAATAACGAATAAGCTCGTTCCTTTTCCACTGGTGCCGAAAGCCATAGTCTTGATTCTCGATCAGCACTAAGAAGTCAAACTATACGAGTTAATCTCTGGGGCAACTCCGCCAGACCTTAGTTCTGGTTCCGTCTTTGACTTAACTGCTTGTCGACCATTTGTAGTGTACTGACGCAGGCTATTCTTTCGGTACAGATAGAACTGTGGGCAGTTTGCTTTCATAGCTCTATTCTGGCCTAAGGAAAACGGCTGATTCCAGCTGTATCTCATAATAGTCTCTAGTACGCCATTATTTTCTCTGTTACATGCTGGTAAGGACCGTGGTATGTGTAATCTGAAGAAATTTTTGGGTATCATTCACCATTTAGGTAAATGCTATACCTAGTCTGAGTGTTGTTGGATTGTGACTCTGTACCACGAAACCTCTGATAGATCGATATCCGGGAAAAGAGGGGACCGGAAGCATCAGAAATCAAGACAACAATCAGCTCTCTGGGTTCGACATCGCATTAAACATTATCGCCGTGATCGAATCGACCATATCGAATCCAACAACAGATAATCTTTTCCGCCTCGATATGTTACAGATGCTCATGTGAGCCCTACCCATCATGACCCGGCCCCTTGGGAGTGAGGCAAAAGGCAGGAGACGAGTGGCAACCCGATTGAACAATAAACTAAAAAGGGGAAAGAAATAGAAGCGTTGAGGAATGAGGTTTGGTGAAGTTTTAGGTCGTGTAACTTTGCCACAATTCTCATAAGGCCAAGCTGGGTTGTTGAACGCTAGGATCCTTTTCCAGGGTCATGATACGTAATGGCCGGCGCTTGCAGCTAGAAACGTCTCCATCAGGCACATGGCGTCCTTATTTGGTTCTTTGACGACGAAGAGAAGCTTGTATGCAGATAAAACCCCGCAAGGTGTGGATGGGACTCGTAGAGCGCCCTCTAGCACGCCTACCTCTTTACCAGCTACGAGCGTCACCATGGGCCTCCTCCTGCACCCATCGGGAGAGGACCAGCTTCCAAGCCATCAACCTGTGTCAGGTGGGCCTGAAGATAATAGCGGCGCCGCGCTGCTCTGTTACTCCGAGGTATGATTTGAGTTTAATTGGGATAGATGATAGCTGGACACTGATCTTTTCCGACCAAACAGCCGGCATCAGAAGGGTCCTCCGCTCTCATTATCTCTGTATGTGACCAAAGTCGAGAGATAAATGCTGGAGATGAAGAGATGTGCTCGCTTGATGCCGCTACGTCGAAATCCACGGACGACCCTGAAATCGCATTAGGCCCTTCAAACCCATCGAATCCCCTTCAGCTACGACTACCGATGCAGACAGTTGCCCTTATCGAGGATAACAGGCCCAAAAATACTCGCTGTGGAGAGGATCGAACCAACGATTTGCCTGACAATTTTCCTGTGAACCGACACAGCCGCCCAGTTAATCCGTCTTCATGTGATCCCGGCCAACACCTAGCGAACAAAAAGACACCATTTGGGAATTTGTTGAGGGCTTACAATCATCTTGATGCTACTGGGTGGTGTTCTGGGCGAGCGAACGACTGTGGCATCCTGCGCAGAGCCGGCCTAGTGTTTCCTACTTTGCTGCTGGTTGACGAGGTTGAAAGATGGTATTCTCAACATCTTGAAATTTGATAACCGATACGACACAGCGATCGACAGCCTTGTTGATGGTGCAAATGTTGCTTCTATGCCCAGTAACGTCCACCACGCAGGTATGCTGAGCAGATCATGGCACGTCGACATGACTGATGGAGCTGCTGTCGTCCTCAACTTATTCCCCTTCCCCTGAGTTTGGAAAATTTGGATGGCAGGCAGCATTTTTGATATGGATTTTCGCGGCAGGATTGAAATGTAATTCGTCTTAAAGTTGAATCACTCTCCGAATGGTCTCTTCTCAATGTGACTGTAATTCGCTCGTGCTCCCCCTCGGGCCTCGGCCTCCAACTGGGTGGCACCCAAATCAGACAGAGCTAGTAATTGAGGGGGTTCTGGAGAGGATTCTCGAGAAGAGTGCTGTTAGACTGAGATGCGAGTTGTCAATGGGGTCTGGTTTGCAGGTTGTAAGATAAGAATAAAGAGTGTTGGTAAGGAACGACTCATGAGAGAGAGATTGATACCACCGAGACACTGGCTTTAGGTGGGAAATAGCTTCACTAAAAAGTAGCTACGGTAAGCCATTGCAATTTTGTCCTCGAAGGTGAGGCCAGCGTAACAGGGATCAGAAACATGATTGCTTTGCGTTTTACTTTACACCATTCACGGACGCCTTGTCCCTGCCGGGATAACAAGGCCGGAGTCGCCGGTGATGGACGGGTCGTGGGACCCAACAAAGGCATTGGGAGGATAGCTGCTGCGAGCTGCGGAAGTAGTCAAACTTGTTTCTAGCCTGTCAGCTGTACCTCTAATGTTGCCTACTAGTCGGTGCAACCGAAGCCACACCAAGAATAATATAGGTACACAGGGGGCGTTGGTATGTTGGCGGCAAGTGCGTGATTTAGTGGCTGGAACGCTCGTGCTCTCGGCTCACACAGACAAATCAGATTTATCATTTCAATTATCAGGGGCTATTGGAGGTCGGCTAGACGGAGGGACTTGCCGTTGAAGCAAGGGGGCCTGCATGTATGCTAGGCGTCTCCACTTTGGTGTTGGTCGAATCCCTTGGCGGATTGAAGATGATGCTCTCTTGCTCTCTTCATTCGAACCGTGGTCTCGGATAATATTGTAGGAAAGTAGCGGTCCAAGACCAGTAGTAAAAGAGGACCTGAGAAGAGTTGAATCGCAGGCAAAGTTGATTGACCAGAAGTACTGTTAAACACTACACTTGAGAGAAAGAAAAACCCTGCCCTTATTGTGAGAGACGATCTTTCCGACGAAATCGGCTGGTAGGTAATGGGTGATGCCAGGGTAGTGTGGTCGATGAGAGACAAATGTTCATGATGGGGATGGCTCTTGCGTCGTTGGTTCAGCGCACGGGAATCAGACAGACCGGCAAAGTGGTGTCTGAAGCGACGAGCCGATGCTATGAGCACCGCGCTAACAGCGAGTGCCAAAATTTACATGGTAGCTGATACGGAAGCGAAATCAACGAACTCTTCAAACATTGGGAATTCAACACTGGTAGAAATTTGAGTAAGACCGAGTATCTATACCTCAGGAAGAGTGTTCTAGGAGAGTTGGTGTTATGGCCTTTTCCTCGTAGTCGATGATAAATGCTTCTTGCTGCCATGGTGGCTAGCGGGCTACTTTGCTGCTTTGCCATAACGGATGCACAAGTTTGAGAGCTTCAGAGAGGGTGGTGACTCCCCTCGGTGTCTTTTTACGTCTACGGTTTCCTTGCTCTCGGCTCGTGACACGAATGCGATGAAGAAAAGCCCATCTGATCTTTCTGCCAAAGGACTAGAATTACATGTCTTTGTATTGAGATGATTGGAAGGGGAGAATAGCAATCGTTCCACCAAATAGACGCTGACAGGAAGTAGAACCATTACGCTGTAAAGCTCCGAGGTCGGAATCGCGAGCCCCTTGACCAATAAATGGGCATGTTTTCCGATTCACTCTTCTGTTGTCTATCGGCGACCATGTAAAGTCTGTCTTTATCAGTAAAGTCTGTCTTTATCACCGTACTCTCGACCAATCAGAGTATGACTTACGCTCATCTTGTTCGACTGTTGAGCCATTCTGATTCGCTTACTTCCTAACCTCATTGTCTATTGCAAACAGCAGGATGGTCTCGTGTGCATAGGATGGATGCCGCTTACTAAACATGACCGAAGACCGTTCCCAGTGGAATCCGGCCCTAGAGGCCCTTGCCCCTTAGGGCTGCTACGACACTATAAAGCACAGGGCCAGTAGATGAAGTCAGCTCGGGTTCTGGAGCCTTGTCATTACCACCCCCAATCCCTTGCGGTGACTTACGTGAAGAGCGACCAACGTAATGACTAACGAATAGGCCAACGGCACACAGTCCCCTGATGTATTCAGTAGAACCACCTCGCCCAGGATCTTCGGAAGGTACCTATTACCATAAGGGTATTTCGGGTGCCCGTGCGGTGGTGGGTTAGCTTTGGGAAAGCATATAAAAGGCTACTACGATAACCAGAGCATCTCCCCTTTCCAATCTCTCTGTGTTCTTTACACTTGACACCTTCTTCTCAGCCTCATCATCTATATTTTCCCCGGTTATACAGCCGCATACGCTCGCTTGGACTGAATATGAACTAGTCATGGTAGGGACAAAGGGAGTTTGAGATACATCTTTTGTTCTCCCTCCGGCTTACTGAAAATCCAAGGCCGCAGACGAAAACGCAAAAGAAAAATGTTAGGGGCCCTTTCCAATATCTCGACAAGTTCTGTTATCTAACTTTGACAGACTCAGCTATTCTGAATTATAGCCGCCGATCATCCTTCGACAAGCCCCTTCCGAGATAAAACCCTTCACAAGCCCGATGGAAACTGCGGGTTCATACGATCCAACATTCTTTGAACCTTTTGAGGAAGTCGGGGATGCAACTAACGAGAAGCCCCCGAATGAGACTCTTCCCATCACGGATGGCCGAGATCGTCCTAATGTTCGAAAGAGGCCGAGGATTGATGACGACAGCGCAAACATGAGGCAACTCCGCCAAAGACACACCGTGGCAGTAAATCAACTTCGGAACGAGGTTGACGAAGCTGCCAATCGACTAGAAAAAACGACAAGTATGGTTCAGGAGACATCCCAAGCTGTGACCCAATGTCAGGAGCATTTCGAAAATGTCCAGAGATGGACGGAATATATGTCTTCTAGGTGGATTGACCTTGAGACCTACAATTCTGGACACAGAGCCACCGAGAAGCTACAGGGTCAGTATATGGTTTTTCAAGAATACCTTGAATCACTGCAGAAGGCTGAGCGCGTTGCGGAAAATATCCTCGAAAAGAAAAGAAATTTGCTGGCCTCCTCGAGGTGGAGTACTCCCGCTCCAGCAGACAGTCTCCTGCAGAACGCCGCCACGTCGCCCAACCCTCCGGTCGTTGATGCAGTACCGGACACCTCAGACGATATGGGTAGATTGCGGCACCTTCATGGCGCCTACGAACAGGTCCAAGTCAAAGTTTTGAAGAAGAAACGCCAGATCGCCGACGTGGAAAGCCTCATGGCATCCACCAGAGCTGACATGAATAATACTCACCGTTCCGTTCGGGAGTGCATCGGGTTCCTAGAGAAATGCACGATAGGTGTATTGAACCTCAATCCACATATTTATAATGAAATCGGCGGTGCGCTGAAGAGGGCCTTGGCTCAACAACAAGACCTGGAAATTTTTCTTGCGTCCCTTGATGAAGCAAAGGCTATCGCTGTTCGCTTGTTGCAAGAATTAGAGTCTTCGCAAACCGAAATAACGAAAGCCATCCCTGAGCTGGATTGCAACGCCTCTGGACATGTTCCAGCCGATCTATCATGTCAAGGGAACAACAGGCTTGCAAGTACGTCCTCCACCCATGACAGTTGTTCACCTCCCCAGGATGAGATGTAAGTTGGGGCCCTATAGTGGCTCAACATGATCTGCACCAGTCTGACACTTTGCAGGCTACAGCGTTGGAACTTGGGAAAAAGTGAGTGA
This sequence comes from Fusarium albosuccineum, assembly GCA_012931995.1. Classification (NCBI taxonomy): domain Eukaryota; kingdom Fungi; phylum Ascomycota; class Sordariomycetes; order Hypocreales; family Nectriaceae; genus Fusarium; species Fusarium albosuccineum. Next base: position 30,559 of record JAADYS010000767.1, on the reverse strand, counting down.
TAATATGATACACTAACGAGCTATCACTAACAAGTCAGACAGGATCCGCGGCCCGGTCAAGAAGCACATGCGTCGGGTCGCGCACGACGAGGGAAGATCATCAAAATGCATCTGCACGGAGCGATGCGACGCAGCGTGTCTAAATCGCTACACGGCCGTGGAGTGCAACGCGGACAATTGCCCTCTAGGAGATACGGATTGTGGCAATCGCCAATTCCTCGCTGGCCCAAGTTATCAAGAAGACTTCAGGGTAACTCAGGAGGGTGAAAAGGGGCTGGGTCTTAGGACTACAAAACGTCTCGAGCCAAACCAGCTCGTTATTGTTTACAGGGGAGAGGTTCTTGATGAAAAAGAGGCAAAGAAGCGTATGGCTAGATATAGAAAAGCCAGATATGAGGTTTGTTTTCGTCCCCTATAGTCTGTTGTCATAACTAATCTTGCAAAGAACTTCTACATGATGCGTGTACGACGCGGGATCTACATTGATGCCACAGAGGTGGGAAGCTTGGCTCGTTTTGTTAATCATAGCTGTGAGCCCAACTGCACGATTGTTCCATGGGTGGTGGGATCTGAACTAGAACTCGGCTTCTTCGTGGGCACCGAGCCCATTGATCCTAACAAGGAGATCACTATTTCTTATGGATTCGATAGTTCGGACGATTACTGCCCTTGCTATTGCGGGGCACACGGCTGTAAGGGATCAATGGGCGGGGGTATGCAGGAAGAGAATACTGTATAAATGACGAACTCATTTGAGATGCTGGAGGCTGGGAGTGAATTCAACCTAATCCGGGGTCGGGCTGTTCTACTTAAACCGAGGTGAGACTCTACAGTTCTATTTATACTTAAATATTTAGTGCCATGTGGTATTACGCAACCGAAGACCCACAAAGCATTCAAATCAGGGGCGGAACCAGCATAAGTGTCTGGTAAAACTTCTTCCACAATGCCTTCGGCAGCCCCAGCTCTCCTCGGCCATCATCTCTAGACGATTTGCTCATTACCTGCGCATAAACAACAACCGTATCGGTTGGCGACGTACTCCCAGGTGCCTCAATCACGGCGTCGGTTCACCGGTCTACGTGTAGGCCTACGGTCTAAGCGTCGCACAACCGCGCCAAGAACAACCTTGAGGATGGCGTCGGCTGTCAAGACATATGTCCCGTCCGACCTAGTAGAATTCCAGGTAGCCGTGTCGACCATGTCACGGATACCGGGAGAAGCGAGATCATCATCTAGCTCACGAAGAGCGTTGGCTACCCCGCTGTGGATGCCGACCTGGAAGAACTGTATACCAACTTGGTGAGAAGGCGCGCCTATCTGGTCGAGCTTCTTAGCATAGTGAACAATGATGCCCTCGGGATCATCAGTGGGACATCCGTCGGTGATCACAATGATATTGAGGGGCTTGGTATTGCCTATATTTCCAGGATGGTCTGACAGATGGGAAACATATGGCCTGAGGATGCCGTCTGGCCGGGCACCTATGGGAGTGGCACCGTAGGGACGAACAGACGCAAAGAGGCGCTGCACTTGACTGGCATCGCGGATGTTGGTGTATCCGCAGGGAGCTTGGGTGCCACTACCAGAGGACCAAGAGAGATGATTGAGGAAGTAAATATCAACACCGTCCAGATCATGGGAGGTGCAGATGGAAGCGATGGTGCCAAGGGCATCGCGGACTTCGCGCCATGAACGGCCAGTCATGGACCCCTAGTCATCGATCACGAAGACGGTGTCAAACGTGGAGAGGAACGCATACTTGTCCTCGGAGCTGGTGGTACTAGCAAGGCTAGAAGCAGATGATATGCCATGATCAAGGGCACTCAGAGGTGGTGTTGCGAGACTGGTGTCGATGGTGGAATATGGCGGGGGGGCATCCTGGGCTGGGGCGTGTGCTGTTACCAGGGACGTCAACCTGTGCGTGTTTCACGAGGCTGTGGGGGACTTACTGATACCTGGGGAGGGACGCTTGCTGTCAACGCCGGCGTAAAGTTGACTAATTTTGCGTTGGGATGGGGTCTTCGAGGGCACTAGGGATTAGTCTTGGCACCAGAGCTTGTCTTTGAGGCGGTTCAATATTGTCTTCGATGATGGTAAGGACTGAATCGTTGGTTGAGGCATCTTGGCTTCCCTTGGCTCTCTGACGAACGTGTAGTATAAGAGGTGTGGTTGATGCTGAATAATTGAGTGTTCGAAAAAAAGAAGAAGAAAAAACTTGGCTGAAATGACTTTGTCGTTGATGTGTTGGCGAGGCTTATTTGGGATGTTGAATGCTTTATGATTCTATACCTCGATGGACAATAAACGGACGAATATGTCACGATTTATATAGGTACAGGCCAAATTAGGCGCATACAGGCTTGATCGCGATCTTCAGAGAGTCGCCACGGCCGATTATGCCTCGGGGGCTTCGCCGCTATTGCATTCCTATCTGAAGGGGAAGAGGCGACTCCCTTGTAAAGCACAGGTATCATGACATCTTGAAGGCCACGGGAAGTATTGGCCTCGTCCAGTTGTTTGGTCACCCGAGTTCGGACCAGGACTGTTCCAGCTGTTGCTATGCTGACTTTTTGTCTGTTTTGGGCCTCAGGCTACAGAAGGACATGCCCTCTTATCATATCGAGTTCAGGTTTTTCTGACGTTTATTCGACTGAAATATGCCGTGGAGATGTCTTGGAATGCATAAATAGGTAACTGATTCGCCATATAACGTACGCTACATTCCCATAGTGTCCTCATGGCGTCCTCTATTCTAAACGTGGGTCACCTCCTAAGGTGGCGATTGGGGCTTGTCGTCGGCATCATTGCCCATTTCGTGTTTGGGACTTGTGCAAGCAAGCTTCATTCGCGCGGATCGGAAAGTATGACACCTCACGTCGCATATTCCAGCTCTATTGGTGTGCTTGGGTGTAAGATTAATGTAAACCGCGTGGCTTACTGGCCTGGTTCTGATGGTTGTGACGATATCTGCGTCAAAGTCTCTCATGAAGGTCGTTCTATTCACCTCTTGCGCATTGATTCGTCTGAAAGTGCTTATGATATTTCTTACGATGCTTGGAACTACCTCGGCTTCGGCACGTCTGCTACTGAAGACCCTCAATTCGGAGGGGGAATACAGATGACGTATGATGTCGTAGACGCTTCAGAATGCCAGCATCTACTTGATGATGGTAAACTCCCACTGTCTGCTGCCAATAGCATGAACTATGTTGCATCATGTTTCGCTCAGCCGACCAGTTGGGTTGCACAAAACTACCAACTGTACAATATCAACGATCCTGTCTGCAAATATGGGGTGGACGAAAAATGTCATCTAGATCTGGCCATCAGTAATCAACCTATCTGTCCGGGCCCGTTGGGCATTCCCGTGGAGCTAGGATTGAGAGTAGAAAATATTGCTTACGGTACGGGGGAGATCGTCGCTGCCTAGAATTGACCAGGCCAAGGTTGGAGTTGAATAATCGGATAGCAATAACTACTAACCCTGTAAGTCGGCAGTGTTGTACCTAATTTCGACATGTCTACGAACTCGACATGCTATATAGGGTTGTTCGGATTCAACATACATGCCGATGGCCCTTTGATAGATACTTGCAGTGCATAGGCGGTACAGAGTAAATACAGGTAATCAGGTGTTACTCCAAGAACATACAAAGCATGTGGCGAACCGCGCGGCGCCAATTGACGCATCCCCCCCTTTATCACTCTGCGTCATGTCTCCGAGCTGAGACAGAAGAAAATGCGCGCATCCTTGCGGTAGTCATTGATGATACTGTATTGATTACCTGTGACCGTAACTACTGAGCATAGAGATTCTCACAGGTAGGAGAAATGGCACAGACATACCTCTAGGGACAACCCACGTGCTTCCTTGGCTGATTCGAAATGACTGCTGCTCCAATTCCACACATACCTTGCCAGAATGAAGAAAGAAGGCTTGCTCTGATCCGCGGGTATTTTTTGCTTCTTTCGTTTGACCACATGGCAAGTGTAACATGCCGAAGCTCATGGAGGTTGCAGTGTCAATCCTTCCAAAGTGAAAATTCGGCCTCGCAGGGAACCTGTTGAGAATCTCTTCACTTGTGAAAGCCACCTGCTGGTTTGCGTACATTGATCCACCGGCCCCTGGGCCATCGGATTCACTGTCAGCTTGCCAAACCTTGCAACTAGCGCTGAAGGTACCACGCTCCTCCCATAGTTCCCGCTCTGTATTCGCCATAGACCGGGGTCTCTTTGCGGTGGGTTTGCGGCGGTGCCCCCCTCGTTGCCCTTTCGTGGATGAGGCTCCCTCTGCAGGAGCACGGACAACCTCTGTGATCGTAGGCAAGACGATTTGGCCTCGCCCGGTTGCATCTGGGACGGATTCATACTCTTTCACAACTATATCGCCTCGCCAATCGTGTATAGGTGTATTGCAAACCCTACCGGATCTTGTCGTGTAAGTGTGGCCCTCGGGTCTCACGACTGTCTTGGCTTTGCGCTGTCTCGTGCATTTACCACCGAACCTGAATCCTTTCTTGGGTCTCCCCCGGGGCCGCCCTCCGGTCCGTGGCCCTTGGGCTAACGCAGGGGCTGTCTGGGCTAGGTGTGGCGTATTTGGAATTCGAGTGGCCATTTCGCAAGGCCTCTTGCGCTCCCGCGCACATCCGGCCTCTTCCGACCTGCATTCATCACCGGAAAGTTCTGGGCTGGCTGACGAGAGAGTTTGGAACTGCCGTTTTGGGGGATTGGTGCCTGCTTCTGGCCCTTTCGACTGGCTAGGAGCAGTATTCTTTGGTCTGCCTCTCCTTCTGGGTGGAGCGCTTCCCCTATGCGCTTGTTGCAGGAGTGTCTCTGTGGTGCCTTCGTCGTGATTCTGTATCGTGGGAGATGAAGTGGGTCGCTCGGGTTCGGCGTCTTCTGGTTGTTGCGATGATGTTCGGCTGTGATCAGGGGAGGCCTCTTCGAGATGCTGCAGGGCATCTGCGCCCGTATCCCCATGTTGGCTGTCCTGGCACTCACCAATGTCTTCTTCGGCATCCTCGTTGCCAGACATCTCCTGGAAAAATCCTTTTACATTCGCAAAAGGCTCTGTGTCATATCTTTCAAGGCTGTTCTCGATCGCACCATGTCGTTCTGGGGTGGAGGAGAGGCAAACAACAGCCAGTTCCATCTGGGCTGGTAGGATCGGCTGGAGCTGCAGAGGCGAGGGTTCGGCGAAATGCACCATGGGAGCACCGGGCTCCCGAAACAACAACGGGTCTGACTCATTACCTTAGACATGGTTAGTTTAGGCCTCCCCGTTTCCGTTGTTGCAGCTGACAAACCTATTTCTTCGCGCACACAGCCGGCCCTAGCTCGCTCATTGCCATCGTCTTGGCTAGATTCAGGGTCGCCATTCCTTGTGGCTGCCGAAATCGCCCGATCTGGTGAAGAAAAGAATGTTCCCAATGGCTCCATGCCATATTCATCGCGTTCCCTTATGCTTGGTAACTGGATGCCAGTTTTCCTAGAAAAATCATGTTAGCAGAGTTGAGAAGACGAGTATCAATGCTCGGGTTCTCCGACAATGAGAAGTTGTACTCACCGACCCCGAACTCCCAGATACCACGAATTTGGCTCCACATGCAGATTGTAAGCGTTGTCTAGAGGGGACATAGTGTCGTGGTGTATTCGATGGCTCTCGTATGTTATGTTTTGGCGCGTTTAAGATGGTGTGTTCTCGCAGCCTACACGGGGAGAAAAGGCAACAAAGATTCACGAGCTTGTAGAAGAGGGGTAGCCAGCGGCCGAAAAGTCCAGGAGTTACGCAGAGCTTTATAGTGGTGGATGATTTGGCCGAGCCAGATATCTCGAGCCACTTGACTGGGCGACGGCACCATGCAGTAATCCTCCATCGGTACGAAGTGGGGCTCATAGGCGTGGGAAAGACCCTCTACACTCGCTTGGCCAGGCAGACAGGATGGAGCCATATACGTAGCCAGTGTCAGTTCAGGTGTGACTAGAGCCGCTACGCGGCAAGGCAGGAGGCGAGGAGACAAACTTAGAGAGTTCCTCGGTTGTAGCAATATTGTCATGCGTACGTAGATTTTGTCATTCTGACCTCGATATCTGTCTCATAAATAGCAATAACGTGTTCAACATAATTCATAGCTTCTAACCGCCGTCCTTATCTTACGATGAAAACAGCAAAAGCATCCAGGAAAAGGATTAAGATCTTCCAGTTCCATATAAATGGCGGGCCGCCCGAGCTCAAGCTGTCATTGGGGGACCTATGCGTACTCCTCTTGTCTGTTTAGAAATAGAAGGCTGCAAGGCTTTAGAGAAGTAAACCAAGCGTGAAAGAAGATTCTTGTCATTTGTTATCACCTCACCGTATCCCGCCCCTGCAAATGGTCAATATCCGCCATCTTGTACCATTAAATCAAGGGGAACCCAGCGAGCTCCTATTGAATGATACGTTTATTTGGTCCATTGATCAAACCCGGTTTAATCGTGTTACGTTGATGTACTCATGAGGTCTTTGCCCCTAAAGGGGCCTCGTTTTGATTAAAACCACACCATGACAAGATAGCATACATCCAGGATCTTCATACCGCTACCTGTCACAAGATTAGCTCCAAATTAGTCCCTCAAATAGACCAATGATGTTTCATCTTTTTGCAACTGTGAGGGAGCTTCAGAGTCGTTTGATTGGTTCTAGAGAACAGGGGAGGCGACCCAATCACGGGTTGCGCAAAATAGCATTGAGGAACGAAGCATGAAGATGGTAAACACTTAGAGATATGGTATAGTCGGTTATTCATAAACTACGACACATTACTTGACAACAAGAACCCTGTCTCAATTAAGTTTGCCGCCATTTGTTTGATTGTCCCTCACACGACGTCGCATGTTGTTTTCGCCTTCGATAAAACTGCCACACCGAGAACACTCCGGTTTGTAATTCTCTCTCCAGTGTTCTTCCAGTTCATTTACCGAACTGAACGACAAGACACAGTTAGGGGCGCCACGCAAGTGGCTATCCTGGTGGTCGTATCTGTACTACATCCTGTATCTGCTTAGCAAGCTGCTGGTGCTGGTTTCAGAAACTCTACGTACCTCAAGTCCTCTGCGGATGTCATGGATACTTCACATTGCATGCAAGAAGTATTCCTTCCTATTGTCTTGTCGTGTCTGATATTATGATAGGCCAATTAGTGACTGCTGTGAAAGGGCAGTCCCCAAAACCGTGACCCATTCACAACACATGCTGGACCACTGCGATTGAGGTGCCCTTGAATATGCTGCGTAAATTCTGATGTCCTAACCTCAGAAAGTTGAGCTCAGCAATGGGCTCCAGGGCATAAGACTATCCCGTGAACACATCATGAGTGAGTCCTAGATTTCATGTTAGTGGTGATCTACTTATATTACCTTGATCTCCTAACAAACTTTAAGTCCTGTAGGCTCCATATTTTCATTTGACAACCCTGACAGGACATGCTCGACCGCATTGGAGCTGGGGACAGAGACCCTTTAAGTATTGCACTCTGACGCACTGAGAGCTAGTAAGGGTTAGTGACGCCGCCTGGCGGACTCCTGGTTCAAGGCTGAAGACCGGGATGAATAAAGGTTGTGATATGCCGCAGTTGTGTTCTGCCCGTTGACCAAGTTTGGTGTAGTCATGCTGTTCTTGTGGTGTGAAGTTCGCCCCGGAAGGACATGGGTTGAATCTTGGGATGCTTGGCCCACACGCGACACCCTAGCGCATTCAACACTTCTATACGGTCTTGCTGGTCTGCTCAGCTGTCGAATCGGCGGCAGACGCGAGCCCGCATGCTGCTGCTAACATATGACCGTCGGTGGGGCCTTCCACAACGTCGAATGTCACGGGGATTTAGAATAACTCGGCCAACGAGCCGTACTAGGACCCGAACCGACAAGGGCCCATCAGATTCCTGTCGTCTGCTTTTGGAAAACGGCAACCCCGTTCCCCGTGCCACGATTTATTTCGTTTTGGTCAGTTTGGATACCACTCTAGCTCGTTTGCTTCGTTCACCTTCCCAACCCTGATAACCCGATCAACCTCATGCCTGTGAGACTCCTTCCAGCTTCAACGGCCGCCTTTGTACCTCGGCCTTCGTCTATAAATGTTATTCTGGGCTCAAAGGTTGAGCCATGGCTTACACATACCCTTGGGCGCATCCGCCAGGACAAACGCACACTGAACAATGTGCCTCAACACCGGCAATATTTCAACAAGATGCTATCATCGCCGAATGCTACATGGACTCTCGCTTCCATTATGCTACCAGACGCGCCAGAGATCCACTTCAAGCGAGACCGGGACAACCCATTTGTAGTCTGAACTGCCAGCTCATCCATGTTGAAGCCTCCGTTGTCTACGTCGACATGGTCTTCCGCCACGAAGTCGCTTACAAACTCACTGAGAAGACCATTAATACCACAGGGACATACATTGCGTCGACGCCAAAACCAACACTCCTGACTGGCCGGGAAAAGAGAAGCAATGCGCAGAGCTTCACGGGGATTTTGTTCAGGCCATCCGCCCATTCGTCTTTTGCACAGCCACCTCGGCTCTAGAGGGTCTTGAGAAGGAGGGAGCTGGTGAACTTCTCTGTGGTGGGAGCGAAGAAGCTAGACGGGCAATCTTGTCTCTCATGAAGCCTCTCTTGCCTTCATGCTCAAGCGCTCTTCAGGTTGCCCGGCCACAAGAACTGCTTCTCAGTCCCCCCATGGACAACGTGCAAATTGAAATCGCCATACAAAATATCTCACCTACTGCTAAACCGTGGATAGCGGAATTCCCGTGCGATCCCTCCATCTTTCCGCTTGCGGGTGCTGAGCCTTTCACGCCCGCTCTACCTTTCAGCTGGCCAGCTCACACGCAATGGACTAGTTTGGAAATGACTGGAACAATGGGTATGGGTTATATCTGCTGTTATATATACCAAGAGTACCCGGTCGTTCTATGGCCATCCCCCAGCACACAACTAGGAGGCGGTTGGAGACCGCATGCTTCATTATGGTGACTTGGTCCTGGTTACGAGGAGACCGCTAAGGATCTCTTGAAGTATTGTATAGGTGTGCCGTCGGCAAATCTGTGGCATTGACCTCTGCAAGAGCTTTATCAATGTTCCTTTAGACATTCGGCAGGAATTGAATTCTTCCCGGTTGGACTGCGGGAATGAATATCGGTGTAGATGGGGCTCAAATCAACCCATTACCTAACCTTCACTACTCAAAATAGGGGTGTATTCATGACCACAAAGGGGATTGATTTGCCCACAGTGAATTTACCGAAAGATAAACGACACGTTGTCTGAGGCATGACCTTGATTCGCATAACTTATGCCTATCTATAGTACGTGGAGATGGACGGCTATGAGCTGCGATGGAATACACCAACTCACGTGTCCATGTGGCGTCCTCCAGCTGCATCGCAGGCTACCATCACCCTAGAAGGGAGACGTGATTAACTCGTGGACACCCTAGCTCCTCCGGCTCAATCCCCATGGCTCTCTTTATCCAACAATATCGCCGCTCGAAGTCGGCCAAGCAGGAGTAGAGGGTTGTGTGGGCGGCGGGCGGCTTCACGGCGAGGATTTCGGTCTCAAACTCCGGGTTGGCAGCAAAGTTGCAGAAGAATACGCGCAGATCAATGCCAAAAGCCGACACCTCAAATTCTCTATCACCTAAAGTCATCCTGAGGACTATGGCTTGACCGTCGGGCGCGTCGCGGCTTGGGAGAGGACAATCTGCCTCCACATCAACAAAGGCTAGGGGCTGCATTCAGGTTTTATTGATGGCGAGCCGAGCCAGCGACTGCTTAGTCGGCACTGTGCTCACAACCATGCTCTTCTGACCGTTTCAAGTCCAGTGGAAGGTGATGAACGCAGCATGGGTCTTCTGCCTGGTAGATGAATGGGAAATTGGTCGGCCAGGAGGAGGCAGCGCTCCTGTCGCAAAGAGAGGAGGTCAGGCAGGCTGAACCTGCACAGGCACAGGTATTAGAGGCGGTTGAGGCCCATGCCATCCAGGAGATATGTATACATGGCGAGGTCGGGCTGGCTGTTGAGAAAGGTTCTCCGTGCCTTGGGAATGGCGGGCTCTTACCACCAGGGCAGCTCCACGGTGACGGCGACGACCTCGGCGGGCAGTGTCTCGTACCAGGCCGTCATCCAAGTCACCCGTTCCAGATCTAGAGTGTCCGAAGTATCGTAGAGAGCCTCGATCGCGCGTTGGGTGTCATGGGCCGCGGCCGGCAGGACCATAGAGCGCCGTCCGTTCTTCGTCTTCAGCATCAAAGCTCGGAGGTAGGCAGACTTGTCGCGTCGTGTGAAGATGCTGAATTGAGAATTGTGGTTGTAGATACTGTATCAGTTTTCTGGAAGACACCGAAATCAGTGAGGACTTGATCTAGGATATGGGAGCCAGGGAAGCGGAGGAAACAGGATGAAGCGCGCCGAGAATATGACCCTTGTAGTCAAAATTGGTATGTATGGTTGTTAGATTTATCCATGGCTGTAGTTGTGATTGTGAAAGGGGCAGACCGCAAGAGGGTCATCAAGGAGACTCGGGGTTGGCAAAGCGCCGTCGATATCGGCCAGGTGTGTTTCTGCATGCCCTGGTGAGGCAAGCAGAGGCCTTCTATGCCGGATGGTTGACGGCTGAAATGCGCGACTGTCGCCACCTGAGTAGGCAACAGCGATCAATTTGCGGCCTGAAAGAAAGCGAACGGCATGTTTCCCCTTCATGTTTCTCGTCAGCTCCTGCTACGCGGCGTGTGGGATGAGATAAAACCCATACCCTGGCATCATTATCCAGTTGTCCATGCCTGTTCGTGTCCATGCCAGACTGCAATCCCGGATACGTTGGGTGTCACGTCAACCAGGCCTTTTGAATACGTACGACCGCTTGTATCGGTGCTGGCTTCAGTGGCGCTTGCCTTTGCTATTACCTGGGCCAACATGCTTGTCGAAGGGAAACCCTCGCAGGGCAATTGTCCCCGGCAACTAGAACGGCAAGAGATGCAGCGCGAACAGGTCCCACAATCAGGCAGCGTACTGCACACACCGGTAGCAGTGACTCGAGCCGACCACCCGCTCATCATTAGTGGCTGTCACTTGCCCACTTTACATTTCTCCAAAGACGTGCGTTAGGAACCTAAGAGGCAGTCGCGTCTGATCCGCAGGAACCGCGGGCGGGGCGAGCACTGCTAGAAGGGCAGGCGACACCCACGGGCCTCTGGGTCCGCCATGCCGCTGTTTCGCTGAGGAGCCCTGGACCACGAGGCCCCTCTTCGCTTTTCGTGCTTCTCTTCAGACGCCTTCGGGCGAGGTGTGTGGCGGTGATGACGCTGTATGCCAAGCCGTAAGCAGTACCCCGGAACTTCAGCCGAGCAGCATTGCTGGCAAGCCACAGCGCCCAGGCAGCCCAATCTGTATTGGCAACGGGAGGGCTAGAGACGAGGGAAGCGGCGCTTTGAATAAAGTACTTGTCTGGCTATACCGCAGAGACGTCAACATTGCCCGCAAATAATCACTCGGTGCAAGATGCACGACACCTTTCTACAGGTTAGCTTGTCAATTGCGAGTGTGTTTGAAAATTCCGAAGTAGGCGCGACCAAGCACATCTCCATCGAGTCCAGGGTGGTTTAGTGGCAGGGTATTGGCGTTCCCTCTGCTTGTAGTGTTGGTCGGTGCAAGCCCGTTTCCGGTACTGGGGGCAGGTAGTGGAGCGGAGCAGTAGTCACGGCGCGTCGCAGTCAGATTGGTCAGACAACCCAGCGGGGGCGAATTAGTTATCCCTGCTACAAACACCATTGGAGGATCTCTAGCCTTGTGGGGCCAGATCGCGCTGGAGCGGATACATACCCTGTTGCGCCAGTCCTCCAATCGTGGACGAGAATGTATTACAGGCTAGCCTGTTTGAAGCTAGAGCGATTAAGACTTGATGACAACTGCTGACTATTAACTAGTCAAGTATAAGCCTTGCTATTGATTCAAATTCAAGCCGAAGAGGGGGAAAGCAAGCAAAATAGCATCTTAATTAGTTCATCTCCATTCAGTCATTAGGGTATTTTGTTTGCCTTTCCCTTTCCAAGTTGAACCAGAACTGGTAGTAGTCTAGGTATAGGTTCTTCATTACTAGGTATATCAACGTCGACCTTTATGCCTTACAAGGCCATGGCTCATTGGGATATTAATATGACGGGAAATGGCATGACACTCTGCTGTGGGATGATTGACGCTTGACTGAGTTACTGCAAATACGCCATTCATCCCTGGCATTCTAAGTCGGACATGGCATATAAGGGTAACCATTGCGAGTTAATTCGCCTTGTATATATAAATTTCACAATAATAGCTTATAAGCCTTTGGCTGCAGGTGTTACGGCCAATCCCCTTTAGTAGTGATAGGCTCTAGAGCGGCTGTTGCTATCATAGCTGTTATGGCCCAGTTCTTTCCCTGTCAACGGCTAGGGCGCTGTTATAGCAGATGTTTCAGGCTTGTTTCTTATGATTCACGATATTATAGCTTCTAATCAGAAGTTTCCATGCAGCTGATGAAGTCTGAAGTGATGTTTAAAGCTATTCTATTTATCATCGCCTAGAAGTCTTCACTGCAGCTGGCTAGATGGAGAAAAGTATAAAAGCTTTGCAAGGCCTTTATAACGCGTCTATATAATCAGAGGAGGCAGAAAGGGCTGGGTTTTCCAACGCTAGCTTGTTGGATAATAGCCTTAATCACTTATATAAGAACATTAGCCCCATGTCGAATAGCTTGGTGAAAATGTAGCCTCACAAGACAAGACTACTTAATTAAGGAGCGGCCCAACACATAGCCATGTTACACCCGCGCCTCTCCTTGCTATGTGGTGCCTGCATTTTAGCGACGAGGAGGTTGCCTTGAAGCACTAGCTGTGGGCGCTGCGCAGCAGGGGGTACGAACGAACGCGGCTGACGGGGAGAACAGACGCCCGCGGCGATCTGTGACGGTAGGCAAGGCACGCCGTCCCCGCTTCGGGATACTCAAGATGAGGCGTGCGTGGAGTCTGTGTCAGGCTTGGTTGAATCATCTTCCAGTCCTCCGGGACTGCATTTGCCCCTAGCATCGGAATTCTCTACACCCCTCCCTGGCCCTCGTCGAAGCGCGCTCAAGCCCCAGGAAAGGTCACGGTGTCGCTTTTAGCTCTGTACTGCCCACCCCTAATGTGAATCCCTGTCGAAGGGGTACCTGCAAAGAAGGTTGGATCGGCCCCTATGCTTCATTACGATGCTGGAGGACCTGGTGTTGGCAGAAGACCCGAGCCCATGCTCGCTGTGGCCAGCCCCTTCACTTGATGGTGGGAAGTGTGTGGATGATGAAGGCGACTGGGGTCTTTAGGTAAGTTCGGCATGCCTTTATCATGGGGCTACGACATCCCGTGCAGGGGGGAAGAGTTGAGGATCGGATTGCAGGTTGGGAGCAAAGTTTTGTCAGGTTCCTGCTGCATGAGGAGGTTGCGGTATGGGCATTCCTGTTTACAGTACATGTACAGAGCGCTAGTGCCCAGTACCTCTTCGGCACACTGGTCCGCCCGGCAAAGATGTTTGTTGAGGACTACCTTGGCAGGCATCCGTCATTGCCTTAACAGACTTACGACAAGATGACCTGAAACTTTTCATAGTCCAGACCTGTAGCTATCTAGTTTGGGTATCTTGCTTCTACTGCAACAAAGAACACAATATCTTCACACATCATAGCATCATAACCAATGCTAACACAGTTGCCTGGTCCAGACCTGTAGGCCAAACCTCTCAGCTCTGTCTAAATGGGGAAGAGTACTCGAGCTATATGGGCAGTGGTATCGCCTCGGGCCCCAGGGGCTATGCGTGGGCTGGTGAGATGATATGTCAAGGCGACCATGGCCACTGACTCAGAGGGACAGGCCTTTTGCGTGGACGCGAGCTTGGCAAAACATACCGCCGTGGGAGGGGAGTGGGCCAAGGTGTGTCGCAGACACACACATACCGGTACCAGGCAATGAGAGTTTGTTGCTGGTACCCTGGATCCTCTCACAGTTTGTTGTCGGAGGAGGGGGGGTGTCTTGAAGACAGGTCCTGCCTGTTCGACGTAACGCCAACGGTCTTGCTGCGATGCCATGCGAGTGAGCCTGCGAGGCGATGAGTGTATTGCAGGATCGGGTGCCACTGTTGAGTGCAATAGCCACCATTCAACGCACTTCAGCCATTGTTTTGGTCGTAACTACTGTTTACTAGCACATGGTGATGAACATCCTCACGAAAGAAATCGGGCTCACCTGCCATCCGGGCTTTGCCATTACATCTGCCGCGACCAACAACCAAGTTGCTCCGTCTCCATCCCTCATCATCCCCTAGCTCTTCCAGCTTTGTCATGATCAGCTCGACTTTTGGAGGTTTGTTGCCAACTTGCGACAATCGAGATAAGCCTGGCAAGCGGCCACACGAAACCATCCTCCGTCAGGAAAATCTAGGGAAACCTTGTCGTGCCCTCGCTCCGCGCATCGTCAGCAAGTTACTCGTCTAGACACTAGTTAGCATCAACACTCGCGTGAGTAGGGTGCGCAATCAAACAACGCCGTCCAAGATACCCACAAGCGAAGACGTCAGGACGAAGGCGGAAAATGAGAATGTTGCCCCCAGAAGTACTCCTTCAGATGGGCGGCGTGCAGGGGAGGTCAAGTTGCAACAAGAACAGTGGATAGACGAGTTGACCGGCATCGAGTTGTGGTCTGCTTTGGCGTGGTCCAATCATGGAACTATGGTAGCCAAAGCCTGACGATTCCTGGTACCGGTATAGACCTCAATGCTGCATTGAGGCAGGGGGAAAGAAGCGCACAAAACCACACTTCAGACCACTCTCCCGATAGTGGGAACAGGACACTTCGACTTATCGACAAAATGCTTGGCCGACACCGCGTTGCAGCTCACGGGTGGCCGCAGGTTGTGGTATATGCCACAAGACAACGGGCAACACCCAACATGGGCGAATACGAACAACGGCAGCTCATGCAGAACCTCCAACTAACTACTATTGCCCCTAGTTATGAATAGGCCTTTGTGGGAAACACGCCAATAAATCTCTGGTGAACGTTGAGCAAGAACATGCACGCAACTTGACCTATTGTTTGTTACCCTCATCCCACTGCGCCCACTTAACGACCTCCAGGATCCATTTCACAAAATGTTCGCAGCTGAGCCGCCTTTTTGGAGCCGAAAATCTCGATTCCGAGATGGTCTGCGTCCATCAGCAGGTCACCAAAGTAGAGGGCGTCAAACTTGTTGATGGCCCTCACTAATTTCCCAATGCCCTTCAATGCGCGATAGCGGTCCCTGACACGCTTATTTTCCTCCTTAGATACCTGCCGGAAGGCCAGAGTGACAGCTGCTTGACGTTTCTGCTGTAACTTTCTCAGTATCAAGTTATTTTCCGTATGCTCTTCAAACCCTTCCTGGTTTCTGTACATTGCTTCCCATATTCGTCGCCCGGCGTGCTCAAACTTTTCAATCCTGCTCGATGCCAACAGATAGAGCTTCACAACACAGTACCAGCGGCCTCTATAAGCGCGGTCGAAACCCCGGACATGTTTAATAGATGATGGTTTGACATAGCGCCTGGTACCTTTGCCTGCGTTCGCCATGCTGGTAGGTGAAGGAAGGGCGGCCGGCGTATAATTTGGATAAACGTGGAGTAAGAGTGCGAATGATGCTTTCTAGCCCAGGGGTCAGTAATCATCAGGCTTTTGAAAGCGATATTTTCGCTGCAACATGGTCGTACCTTCCTTGAGTGAGATTCTGTCCGAAGGCAGTGAAAGAGCGCGATGGAAGAAGTTGCCTCCCGTATTGACGTCGATTCTAGCCGCAACCCATCGTCAGAGGGAAAAGATAAGTTCAGGAACAACAGCCAGCCCCTTTTCTTCAACACACCGGGAGGCATTGCCCGGTAGCTCGGTAAAGCTTGGGAAGGGAGACTCCACCCCGGCGATTTTCAGCTGAGCCAGGGAGCTTAACACCGGCCACTCGGGGGGTGGCGAGCCCTCCTGCGCCCACTCCTATTCGCGGACCGGCCCCATTTCTGTTCATGCTGGAGGGAGTCGAGCAAAATAGAGCTTGGTTGAGCAGAGAAACAAAAACAAAGCACAGCTCTTATGGTTTAGGGTGGGTGTTATTGCATAAGCAACTTCCAGTGTTTGGTATGTATGTATGTTTTTCGTCCGGGGGGCCGTGAGGCCCCAGAAGTCTCCTGAGGGAGCACAGGACGTGCTGAGCTAAACTATCTACAATCGCTGCCGCACTAAACCTCGCCCAGATCGTCTACAAGGCCTCTTAGATCGGAGCGTCAACATGCTCGAGCTTTTTCTATACTCATTACCCCCAAAAGGCACCTCTCTGCTAGTAGCCCGCCCTACAGTAGTTTCCGGTGAGGCACGTCCCACAGGACATCAATACAGCTGATCTTGGCAGAGCTCCCGCCCAGCAGCGCATCCATCTAATTCATCCAGCATATCGTCGGCACAGAGGCGCGTTATCTTCGAGAGGGTATCCCGTCAGCGGGAACAAATCCCCCTCCAGCCCAGAATTCTCCTGCACAGATAGATCAAGCAGCTTTCCACACCCACAGGCAGGAGAGCCATGACCTCTAAGGTCGCCAGTAGCTGCGAACCTAGAACCGTGCATCCTTGGGGAAAACCCTCGCAGGAGAAAAACCCAAGGCGGCCAGAACGCTGCTCTGTAGACGAGGCAGACGCCTCCTTCTACGGTCTCCAGGTAAGCTCTGTACCGTTTCGACCCAGCGGTTTGTGTCTAGTGGTCTCATCCAGTGAGACCAATCGTCAAGGCCCGGTGGTGTTCCGGGCAGCAGCCGGGGCTGCAGATAGAAAAAGGTTCTCTGGGCAGTGCACGACTGCAGAGGTCGGCCATGCAGCTCTCGAGCTGCGGGAAAGGGCAGCGGGCCGTGTGGGGCCCGTGCGTCGAGGTCGGGGGCACAAGAGGGCCCAGAAAGTCGAGCAGCTGACGGCTGCTGGTGTTGTTCGGGCAGACAGAGCTGCCGAGGTCGGTCGTACAGGGAAGTCGGATTGAGGGCGCAAAGCCCGGAATGTCGAAGGCTCGCGAAGCCGGAATGTCGAGGTAAAAATAAGCCGTAATACCACATAGGAGATAGCGCCCGGAGGCGATGTCAAGAGCTCGCGAAGCTCAGTGTCGTTGGGGACACACGTCACGAAGAAAGGTCAACTCTCTGAATCCCTTTCTTCAGACAGCTGTTAAGCTCCTGTTAGCCCCGCAGCTATCTTTGTTGCCGTTTTAGCTTGGAAAAACTTTCTGTCCTAGCATCGCGCTAACAGCGGGTGCCAAGAAAAAGTTTTTACAGGAGAGAGTTGTTCCAGTGTTTGGAAGTAGGACTGAGAAATGGTCTAGGGTAGGAGAAGCGGAGGTCATTCTCCAGCGCTGGTGAGCACCGTGCACAACGTCTTTAGCTCGCATCAACTCTACCTCTACCTCAATCTTTCACAACATGGCAGTCAATGCCACTCGCATCAGTTCCATGGCGGTACTTTCAATGCCGGACGCTGATTGATGCCCGTCGAGAATCCGTGCACTTCAGCGTGGTATTTACGGCTTCGCGGAACGCGACAGTTAGACACCCTCGGCGAACATCATGGACGTGCGGAATTTTGGCACTTCAGGCCCTGAGAGCAAGTCATCCCGGACACTCCCGTCTAGCGCTTGGATAAGGATCGCTTCTAGGCTGCTTCTCGAGCGGGGTAGTCGACGCCAACATCTCTTTCACGAGCCCGAGCATCGCCAGCTTTAACGCACACCCAATCCATACCATGTTCAAGATTCATTGCCTCCTCTGTTAAGCTTTTTGGGTCGCGACTGATGCAAAAGGCATGTTTCTGTACCTTCTGTACCTCGCCGTTAAGGCGCAGATGTATACCGCTTGAGACATAGGTCCGAATGATTCTTGTCCTAGGTTGCTGATCCTGGTAGTTGTATAGTATCACGATATCCTTAAGCGATGGTGGGAGCAGAGCGCGAGGTTGACCAAACCTGTCCGGATCTTAGTCTTGAGATTATTACTGTATTATAGCAACAGCTGAGATCGCATGGCTTTCTATCCAACTCTACGGTCATCAACATGTGGAAATGAGTTGATAGGTCTGTTTGATGGGTTCAAGTGCCAGATCCATTGCGGCGTATGGGAGATCAGGTTCCCATCACGACAACAGCCGTCCCAGAAAATTAGGTGAGGCATTGGCACAGCCTACCCGAGTTGACTTTGAGTGCAGCGCCAGCATGCCGACAGAGGGATCGCCAAAGGAATCTACCACTTCCTGCCTTGACACCACTAAAGAGATTTTGTAGAGGATGATCAACAGGGACAACGGCGACGGAAAAAAAAAGCATGAACTGCAATGGCGTCAAAGCCCGATGGAAATCATGCCGCAGCATTGGACTTCCAGAGAGAACTGCAATCAATGAGTGGATGACCTTGCCAGGAAAGAGGGCCTTAGAGGAGGCGTGGAGGGACGACCAGCTAAAACGAAAAAGAAAGAAAAAAAAAAGCCAGGCATAACATTTACAAAACACGTAATCGCTTCACATCTCGTGACTCTGCCCAATCCAACCGTCTCCGTCTCTTCGCTGGCCGCGAGGGCTTTAGACTCGGCCGACATTTCAACGTACAACGATGAAAGTCGATAATTAACGCCCGCCCAAGCTCCTTATTCCAAAGAATATTTTCACGTCGAAAATCTTCATGGTAGATCCCCAAAGCTCTGATTTCCTCATTCGACCTGCGAATCTCCTGGTGAAGCCACGGCTCCAGCTCCATCGACGCAGTGCTTTCTCCCCCCCAACCCATCACAAGCATGTGACGAATTTGTCCGGCCCCGTGAAGAAAGTAGATCTTGGCTAGGTCGATTGTGCCGAGGAAAACAGGCACTGCAGATCCCTGTGCTTTCTGCAGAACTTTGTATACTTCAGCTTCGCGTGACACTTCTTCCCACAGTTCTGATGTCGTTCCCTTTCCGACGACAGTATAGCCGTATAAGGTGCAGGTCAGCTTGAACGGCGCACCGTACCCACCACAACCTCCAAGGGGTAAGCATCCATCAATGTTGTCGTCCAGTTGTGCCTTCAGCAAAGTCACTAGATCCTCTGCGGTGATCGGGTGTTTAGTGTCACTACCACCTTGACGATGGAGCATCACGTTTGGGCAGCGTTCGTCCAGAATACCGCCGGCTTGCAGCCCACATAAGCATTGTTGCGTGCAAAAGGGCGCGTCGCGACATTGTGGCTGGCTGTCTTGGCCGTTCCCACTCTTCTGCTGACGAGCCGCTCGTTGGGCGGACGGGGAAGATAATGCAACCTGGCTGAATCCCCTCTTACGCCCGGCCGCCCCGTTCGGATCTGGGTCTGGCGAGTCTGGCGAGCGCATGCGGTACCCAACATCTGACGGTCCACAGCTAGCGTGAGATCTCGTGGGCACTCGGTGATTCTCTACTGTTGGGGAATCCATTGGAGGCGATGAGGATGGTTGGTATTCTGAGGAGCTTGGCTCTGGGATCGTCCACCTGCTGCTTGTGCTGCTGCCGGGCTGCGGAGGGGTCTGTAGCAACTCATGCCCAGGAATCTGGGAGCGGGTATGGTCGAAGCTGGTCTTCCAGATATGAAGGTCCGACTGCGCCGCGTTCCGCCACCCCTGGTCGCGCAGCGGGAACCGAAAGCTCATCAAGCAAAGGCACAGGACCCTTGCCACGGAAGACCTTGGTTGCTGCTGCATACTCTGCTCGTCTTCGCCGTCAATCTCCCTGTTGGGTTCGCAGAGATGGTAGTACAGCGTGGCCGGGTCATCGTGCGGCACATGGAGAAGGACGCGAGCAAGCCCGTTGGTCAATGTTGAGTATGCGCAGCCTTCCTTAATCATCACATCATACACCTGGACCACGGCAGAGTTCGTCAGCCGCTCGGCGTTGTACTGAAGCTTCTCCGTCGGATCTGTCGGGATCGTGTCATTTTGGACAAGCTCCTTCCACAGCTCCATGGGCCTGAGTCCTGCCCGCAGGTTTTCCACGGACAGTTTGTGAGGTGGCTTATATTCGTTCGTAAGGAGGAGGGTATTGGTGTTGCCGTCAACGCGATGGAGGCAATATTGATCAGACTTCGGGCGACGTGTGTCAGACGAGTGGACGGCGTCCATGTCCATGTCGCTTACGTTCAGAGCATTAGTGTGGTTATCAAACCAGACGCCATCGCCAAGCCCGAATTCGTCTCGAGCCTCGGAGATCTTGCAAAGTTCTGTAACGATGTCGCGGACATGGTCCTCCACGGCGATTCGCTCGTAGGTCTCAATGCCTTGCTCGCTGCTAATAGGTCGAAGGGCAAATCGCCTCGCGAGGTCCTCGAGCGCATTCAGGGGTGGGAACAATCGTGCTAGAGGACCCTCGGCCGGTTGTAGGTAGCTGCGCACGGAGTCGTAAACGGCTTGTTGTTGGGCAAGGCAGTCCATCCATGGTCGAAGTCGGGTCGGACAGAACTTGCCCGTAGGAAGAGGAATTTTTCCAGTGGTCGAACGTGACGGCGTTTCGACTGTCAGCGATCGCGAGAGTAAGTTGTGGCAATGGCAAATGAATTCCGCAAAGGTCGTCGGTTGGTTGCGTTCTCTGTCCTGTCTTGCTTCGTCTTCCGCCTGCTTCTGTCGCTCCTCAGCCTGCTCTCGCCTCTTCCGCTCCTGCCTCTGTTGCTCCTCAGCTTGCCTCTGTTGCTCCTCAGCCTGCTTCCGTCTCTCTTGCTCCTGTAAAAAAAGTTTTTTATAGTCCGGCGAGCTGTTGTCCGCCATCGAATCGTCGGAAGGGCAAGAGAGTTGCGATGTAAATGCAGACGCGACTGGCTTGGTCTAATCAAGTCAGCCCATCACCTGACCCAGTCAATCGGTTAAAAGATTATCCGATACCTGCTGCAGCGATTTTTGCCTGACTCATCCATACGGGAGCACGGCGACCAGGAAAAAGACCGGTTGATCTTTCCCCAATCGACCGACCCTTCCTCGTTGTGCTAGGTTGGTCGTGGCGTACCCGTGAGATTTTGTTTTGGAGCGAATTTAGTAAACTATTTCACTGATCCAAAACATTTTTTTGTTTTCTAATCACACAATGCCAGTTCTATAGTTCATTCCCTTCCCTCCATTTCTCCATTCGCCGCCTATAGGCCCTTGCGCGAGCGAAGACTTTTTATTTCCAGCTGAGGGAAATCCACTTCAGACGTTGGGATTCTTCGGCGTTACGAACTCCACGATCCACACACCCGCGTCTCTCCAGATCGAGGCTAGCAATATCACGCGCCACGAAGCAATCGCTATGAGCCAAGCCACGAGGATTAGGGCGGGACGGCATCCCTCGGCGAGCAAGAGCGTCGATAGGTTGCCGATGGCGACCAAATCCAAAGGCAAACCGCCATCACGACAGAGAACGGCCCAGGAAAAGCATCATAAGCGGTCTGCGCCTGGACACAGCGATATGCCGCCAGCCAAGCGAGCATGTAATGGTCAGCAAAGGGAGATGCGACAGCCATTAGATGCCGAGGAAAACGTCATGCCGACCAGCGCTGAGCAGGAGCAAAGTGACACGCAAAATCAGATGTACGAAGTTGAAGCAATTCTCGACCACATCATCGAGAACGAAACCGAGATAGAACTCAAGGTCAGATGGGCTGGTTACACCGAACCTACATGGGTCGCCGAGCATTCGTTGCAGGAAGATTGTCCATCGCTCGTGTACCGCTACTGGAGTTCCTTTGAAACGCGCGAAAAAGCAACGGGTATCGATCACTTTCACGTATTCAAAATCCTACGATGGAAAGTCAAGGACAAAGCCTTGCGCTTGTTAGTACAGTGGGTCGGATATCCTCCCGAGCAGTCAACATGGGAGGCAGCGGCGAGGGTGGCATGCAACGCAAAAAAGGCTATGGAGGCATATTTGGGGACGCACAAGGGCGCGGCAACTGCATGGGCAAAGGAATGCCGATTGGTGAGTCGTGAGATCCGGTGATTGTCGTTGTGAGTATACAAACATGGCAATCATGATACCTAGGTATCATGCATTAGCCTCGACTCAGAAGGTTCAACAGTTAATATCAGCGGACGTGGGATCTACGCAAAAAGTGAGCTAGTCGGACGGAATACTATGACTCGGTGGATTTGAGTGTGCGTCGCGTGTGTGTGCGTGTAGGGGGGGGGTGATTCAATTGCACTGTTTTGAGTTTTCCTCCAAGGAACCGGCCAAGTTCAGTGTCTTGAGTCCCATGTTCAATCTGCGGAGAGCGATCTGCTGTCTGACGCTGGTCAAGGCGTGGCGTTGACGAGGACGGGAATCCGTCTCATTCCTCTGACAGACTCGCCGTCGTTCAGATGAGCGAGCAAGTGCAACTCGGCGCTTAGGTATATTTATAACAGGGCGGGTACCTTGAAGCTGCCCGTGATCTCGGTGGTCTTAGAGGAGTACCGGGAATTCCTGGAGGCTTGCCCAACCGGTCCTCTCGTTGCGCGAATGTACGACTGAATCGCCGTATAACACTGAAAACCAATATATACCATGATATCACCGGTCGTTGGCTTCTATATTCAAGAACTGAAGTATGTATTATCATCATCCACCGTCAGAACTCTGTATGCGTCCAGCATATGCAAGCCGAAAATACCTTATAGCATGCCCATCAGCGTAGACTCCAGTTCGTTCGACACGCCTCCTACGCCGCGGCTTACTGCTACAGCTTCCATTACAATCCCAGATGATAGCTAATGCAAACGTAATGACCTGGTCGTGGGCGGTACCGGATATCGTCCGTCGCCGCTTCGGAGTTGTCAATTCATGATCTCACCTTCGATCAGCGACAGACTGATCAGTTCACTGTTAGGAAACAAAGGTATTTAGACTGATTACTCTGTGCTAATATACAAACTGGTGCTATAAGAGTCAGGGTTCGAATCCACGACACTCCACGTGTCAACCTAATACCGATAACTAAACAAAATGCATAAAGATCAGAGTAGATTGATTACCACCAAGCCAATTGACTCTATCTGTTCCATCTAGGGAGCGACGACAGTCGGCTTTTTATACTTGTGCTTTAGTCGGCCAATTTCATAGGCATCTGGTTGTTGCCTAAAGTCAATGGAGACGTAGCGTTCACGCTGGCCGTGAACCTGTTCACGATAGTTGTGACCCCTGTTCTGCGTCCCTCAACAGTAAGCGAGACCCCCTGGAGCTTGACGCCTTTTCCTGAATAACCGAAAATGACGAGTGCAAATCACACTCTGATTGGTGGACAACACCCTCCTGCTACCTTTTTCCTCCACGCTTAGATACCGTCCCCATAGCCCGATAGTTACACACAGTAAGTACTGCGCCTCAAGGCTTGCTGGTTAGGGACACTTTTTAGATTGTGAACATGTTGTGAAAGAGGAAGCTAAGACTGTTCCACACTATAAGCCTGCTAGCGTATATTCACTATGTCTGCAATTCCGCCTACCTAAACCGTCCAAGACAATCCTTCAGCCCAACCACCTCCAACACTCCTACCACGGCCGCTTATCATCAATTTCTAGCGGGCATAAGGAACACTGTACTGACCTTCCCCATCCCTCAGTATATCATAATGTGCAGCGCGTGTTCCGATCAGCAATCCCTTTTCATATACCAATTGGCGACTCGGTGCGAGCCCAAGGATTCCAGCCCAACAAAGTCAGAGCTTTCATCTCGAATGTTAGCACTTGCTCCATGGTCATCTTGCATGGTCTTTTCGGTCCAGCTGGAGAACTTCCTTGTGGTCCCGGTTGAACTGAAGCGCCCGATGATCCAGCGGAAATGGGCGTGTTCTTGGGACCACCCTGCACTGGCTTGGGCGTCTGGGCTGGTGCATCGGAAACGCATGTTGCCATGTTGGCCCACGTCCCTACACTCGAGCCTGTGGTACCTTCTAAGCCACCGCCGTCAGGTGTGATGCCGCCGAAAGCGGTGGGCTGGAAGTTCGTTTGGTCGGCGGCCGACGAACCCGCCACGACAGCTTGCCGGGCCTGAGGAATATGCGATCTATGCATACCACCGTCATTCCCATGAACTTCGTCAATGCCCATAGTCACGTTAAGCTCGCCAAAGTCGAATCCCTCCATGTTTCCATAGTTATCGTCTGGCCAAGGTCCCTCCAGCATTGGCACGGTACAGTCGGCAGACCCGAAAAAACCACCCTGCTCCGTAAGTGCGTATGGCCGATTCTCCAATGAGCACTCAGCGCTGTCCTCTTCGACAGCGTTCTGTCCACCTTGGACATTACCCCCCATTACGGACGGTAGGGAAATGGGAATTGGCCGAGAAGATCGACGTCCGTGTGCATAGTTCACACCCGCCGACTCGGCCCGCCCTTGATCACTCGCTTGCTCTGCATCTACCGATGCTAAGTCGTCCGGGACATCCCATATGCTTGGCGGAACATTTCTCACATTAGCCTCGTCACTATTGGCGACCGTGATCTGCGGTAGAGTTGGGAAACGGCGAGAGTCGACGGCGGCGGAGGCGGCATCTGATCTCGTTCTTCTGCGAGGCGGATCGCGCCTGACGACTGGCTTATCCGGTCCAGATGGCAGGCCCTTCAAATACTTCACTCTTTGTCTTTCGTCGAGCTCAACAAGTCGGCCGTCGGATGATACCCTCTGTCGGGCTAGGATTTCCCTATACTGAGAGGGGTCCGAGATATTAACTACTTTGCACCATTCGTTCAAGGTTCAACATACCGCCGCGTTCAGATCTGGCGCATCCTCTCCTTCTGGAAGATTGGTCGAGCCATCCATAAGGCCATGGATTTTATGATAGTAGCATACGAAAGAGAATATGTCACAGCTCCTGCCGAATTCGTAGATTTTTCTACGGATCGTCTTGCCGTTCCTGCGAATCTTCTGGCCAACATCGCCGTTGCCGTCTGAGTCAGCCTTGAGGACGCCCCCGAGAGTCTTTTTCGATGTCGCCTTGGGTGCCCTACGTGCTTTAGGGTCGTCGGGGGCCTTCGGAGGTCGTCGGGGAGCCATTGCGTCTGAATTTCTGGACCCGTATGTCCTATGTTCGAATGTCGGAATTGGTTATCACTATCTTGAGCGTCATGACCATTCTTAGATGATAGTGGCTAGTAGGGCGAGCTTGCTTCTTTGAACAAAACTCAAACCGGTTGTCCACGAATCCGCGTCCCCGAATGAAGGGTCACTTTGCTTTCCCAAGATCGGCAACCCAATGCCGTTCCAAAAGAAAAAGAAAAGAAAACCGTTCATTTTCCTATTCTTTTTTTCTTTCACGTCTGGCTTCTCACCCTTGCGCTCACTACTAGAGTGTTTTCCTCGTTCAACACGCCATCAAGCCCGGCCGGCATGGACCGAAATGGGAGTTATGACCGTGGTGGTACAGTACGCTCGTACAACAGTGCTGTCGATTGTGACCGCTCAGGCTGGATGGGGCCGACCAGGCACCACTGTAATCGAGATTCTGGCTCGGTAGAGGCTAGCTCTTCCATCGACTCCGACATGGCCCGAATCCGTTATCTGCCGGGGCTAATTACGCTAACGATGCACGTCTCACAACCGCGGTTACAGGGGTTGAAAAGTTAAAAAGGTGGCACTTTTTTTTTTTTTTTCCTTCTTCTTTTACGTAAGTTCCTATCTCCTGAAATGACCCGGAGCAGCATGGGCGTAGTGCATCGGTGGTGGTTAATCCGATTCAATCGCATAACTCTGTACGTAGGTATTACTAAGAACTGTTGCGAGCGTGCGATTAGCCCAAACTTGTTTATGATGTAACTAGCACGCCCAAGCCGGTCATTCCAGGAGATTGGCTTGTAATGTTTGTACATAGCCTCTTACCTACCTTGGAGACATGTATCCGACATAATATTTCTAACCCTACAGCCTTTATGTCATGTCCGATCTTAGCTGTTTCGCAACGAGCACGCTCCAGATCGTAAGGTGGGCCACATGAAGCCCATTTGAACTACGTAATGCAACACAAGAAAGGTTGAAATGAGAGAGTGGACTACCCAGCGAGAGAGCTCAAAAAATCGACATCCCCTTCGCCCGCTCTTCTCAACCATAAAAGGCTTTTACCTGATTGTATTGCTTACGTACCTAGATGACGTTTGAATAGAAGGTCCGGCTCACGACACTATCCGTCTTTCACACCCTTGTTGTACTCGTACCAGAGTGTCAGGATCACTCAAGAACTCTGATAGGACAGATGCTGGGCCCAGAAAAAGTCCGAACGATGGCGTGTCAAGGGTTCGGCTTAGAGCCAACAGCTGCGGAGTTCCATCCAAGGAAAAAACTTTGCTGATAAGCTCTGGCCTACAAAAGTTCAGAGTGACCAACACTGAGAACCAACACAACACCCAACCTCGGCCAGAGAACCGTGTAAACGAGGTCTCTCGTCCGGTCACTTTCCGTCTGGTGGCATTCGTTCGCCGCGCTTGCGCCAGGTATCGCTCCCTGGTAGACGAGAGGCTTTGCCACGATCAACCTGGTGTGTGGGGTGCGGACATTGTTAATTCACGCATGCCGTTCTGGGGCTCAAGTCATGGTTTTAGCCAGAAGTTGTAATCGCGACCGGTTAGCCGTTGAGGTGACAACAACCCGGAGGCCATATGGTATAGAATTTGTGCGAGGTGCAGCCTATCGCTTTAACTTTGTGCTACCCTCTTACAGGGTGCAAGGGTCTGTAATGTTAAGAGATGGGGATTCTTGCCACCACTTGCGTGGAATAATCCGATGGGTTTAGAGCTCTCTTCCGTGTAAGATGATTCAACTAAATAACGTTTAGGAAGTTTGCCTCAGTGACATGCTTGAAGTCATACCTATTGTCTCTTGCCACCTCTTAGAGAATCAGCGGCGGGAGAAGTATGAGTACGTATTAGATAGCGGGAAATAACATTACAGACCCCTACACCCTGTAGACCAGGGAGCGCGTATAGGGTAGTATTGCTTAGCTAGAGGGACAGTGTTCACATAATTATGAATCAAACCCTTAGTAGAGGTATACCATGACAACCATCAGTCAGGCCTTTGCGTTGTACAGATCAGCCGTCACTAGGTACTGGACCTCCTTCCTTCACGTCGTACGCCTGCACTCCCTCTCGGGCCAGCCGAAACGTCCTGTGGAAAACTTTAAGGGCGCGGAAGTTCCGCCCTCCCAGGATCTGAGAATACTGGACTGCAATTCGAGCGATGTTACTTCGCGGCGATTTTCCGCGTGTGACTGGCATTGATGGGTGTGGAGGTGCGGTGTGAGTCATTTCGCGGGGCGAGAAGTTACAAACCCCAGGCCTGTTCGAGGCTGGACCGCCATGAGCCTTGTGAAAACGGCGGAAAACTTTCCGACCTCCCACCCTTTCGAATTGATGGAAAGATTTGTCATTCGAGATCCTTGAGCAAAAACGGCTCGTGAAACCCCTGGAATCGCGGTGTTTTCCCGGCGAAATATGCCAGCGGAGATGTCGGGAAACAAAACGCTCCACAGTTAGAGTCCAGGCGGCTGAAGCACGGGACGGATTAGGGAATGATGGCCGTGACTGTTGGTTAAGGTATTGGCATCAATTGCAGCCGCCTAGGATAACCTCGAGCCGGCTCGAAGTGATTGGGCAACACTAGAATCAGGACTTTGACTCGGGATAGGATGTCAAAGAAGAAGAAGGGGGCAGGGGCCTCTAGCTTCCAATGGCTAGCAAAATTAGCTGGTATGCTAAGGAACTTTAGGGAAGCACCTAAATACGCTAATGCACATGTCACATGAGCCGAGGCCTGCGCTGGGTCCGATCCTAGTTCTCTTGCAAGGAGTATGTAACATGTCCCAGGTTGTAAGGAACACGTGAGGGTTAGTATTACTTTATGATGTAACCCAGAGAAAGAGCTGGAAGAAGCGAGCAGACCGTGTAGAGAGAGAGCGCAAAGTAAACATGCAGCCTGTTTGCTCCCATCGATCATGGAAAGCTTTATTAATCACTATCGAGACGACGTACAGGCAGAGTACGATCGAGGTATTGGCGCGAGAGCCGTGAGTGTGCGACGGGAATGCCGTTTTGACCATGAATTACTTAGGCTAATGACAAATGTCGATTCTGGCAGCCGGGTTTCCTTCCTAGCACCCCCGGCACGTCAAAACTTTTTCTGACACTTCGCGCCCATGAACAACCCCCTGCCGCGCCAATTGGTAGGCACCAGATCCATCCAGCCGTTAACGTCGCAATGCTAGATTGACCAGGATCATTTTAGGTTATAGCGCGACTGACGTCTTCAGGAACCCATTTCCAGCATATTGCTGTGGAGCCCCAGTCGAGACGTGCTGTCTGATGGATACGTCTGGCTGGTGGCTGAAAATAGGGGTCTGTTAATTAATCTGTGTAACGGATGTAGAGCCGTGAGTAGAGCGTAGGATCTGGGCCTCTGTACTGTTCTCGAGAACAGAGGCCATTTGCTGGCCGTTGTAGGTAAGGAAAGACAGCTTGGGAAATACACGTGCAGTGGTCGTTTTACGACCTCGAGTATGAGGGTAAAGAAGGAAGCGCAGAGCCAACAGCTGGCACGCCTATTCTCCCACCATCAGTTTCCACTTGGTGAGGACGATGAAATCGTTCCCTGGTCTTTGCTTGTTGGTTGTGACCTTGTTGCTTGGGCCTTTTAGCTGTACCAAACTGTCGGAATCGGCCTCTCAGTACATATACTCCTGGTGGTGAAAGAATAGGGCATTCTCAATCCGCAGCGTTTTGCCTTCTCCCATGTCCTCAGAATTACCGTGGTACCGTACTCTAATCATCCCTTTCCGTCTTTTCTTTGTCAACTGGCGGTACCATGACCCTTCATCGCCATGCGTCCGGTCTAGAACACCCCGGACAACCCAAAGCGGCGCAGCGCCGTGAACGGAAGCAGATGAAAGAGCTGCATTGGAGGGACCACAGGGTGGGCGACTTTCCACCCTTAGGTCATACGCAACAGAAACCACACGGAGCATCCAAGGTGGCCAACAGAACGCGGAAGGTGGTCAACAAAGCACCGAATGCAGCTCGTCAAGGCCGCCGCCAGGCAAAAGATAGCTACCAGTTGACGCAACGCCGTAGGAGCAACGTGAGCCGAAACGGGGTGCTAGAGGATGAGGATTATGATGACAGAGAGGATGAAGAGGAAGAGGAAGACGAAGAAGAGTATGTCCACAGCTTATTGTACTGCATGATCTAACCAATGTGCAGGAGTGCGTCCAACATCGAACACGAAAACGGCGATACATATATAGAAGGGGACCTCCTTGTTGCGCTGACGCCAAAATTCGACGAGCTGAAGAAATTAATACAAGCGCAAGACGAGAGGTAAATTCTCACCCTCCCCCTCCGCACTCCCGCCTAGCGTCAGGATACCGTGAGCTCGTGGCAACGTCACTCGTCTGTGCTCACTCGCTAACTCTGGCACCGGGCCCAAATGGGGTGAACACGTTCGATGTAACTGTTTCCAGTAGAGTTGCTGACTATGGATTAACGTATAGAAGCGATACCAATGCCAAAGAGTGTGTGGATGCTTCTCGCTTATGTGTTTGCCGCCCTATGGCTTATGCTGACTGGTTTCCCCACAGAATCACAGAATTAGGCCAGATGTGAGTAACTAAGAGCGGGTTCAGTTGATCTAGATACCTGTCAAGCCCTCAATCTGCACAGCTGGCTGACTCGTCACGAAGCCTGGGGAAGTTATCCCAAAAGTAAGTCGTTGGCTACATCAGAATTTTATCGGCATCTCTGCTAACGCCATGGACAATTAGGCTTGATGCGATGGATGAACGGTGAGTGAGACCCCGAGTTGGAAAAACTCTGCAGTCTTCTTTTTCTGTTGCTGACTGGCTGATTCGCGAACTAGGTCACAAGATATGGGCCACGGGTAACGTCTAACTCCAATGACTTTTTTGTCTCTCTCTCGGCAACTTGATGTTCTGACCACTTCATCCGCCAGACTAAGATTCGTTAATAACCAGTAAGGTCTCACAGGGGGGCAATGGAGTGCGAATGGGAATAAATTAACTGAATCGCCCAGGCTTAAAGAACTGCCTGGCCAGTACAAACAGGCCATTCTCTCTACTACGGAGCAGCTAATGAACGGGGGCGAGAACAATGAGATTTCCGCGGCGGAAAGGGCCGCGGAAGTGCCTGGAACGGTCAATCCGAATGACATGTGGTACCATCGGAATATGTAAACTTGCCCGCTATCAAGAGCACCTGTGCCGTCGGTGCAGGTCTTCATGGGGCCGTCTGCAATGGCGGGCTGTCAGGGCAGTGGCGCTAGCTTCTTTGAGGATGGGAGTGGCGGTTTAGGTTTGGCGCTACTCAAATGGTCCTGTCAGACAATACGTGTATTCGGTCCATTGATGAAATCCAGTATAGTTATATTCGTGTCCCAACACCGCCGCTTACCCTATAGTAAAATCAAACGTAAAAAAAAAAAAAAATTAGACGTTTACTCATGTTTACTTCCCCATTTTGCCTAT
>JAADYS010000766.1:0-43648 GCA_012931995.1 Fusarium albosuccineum | reverse complement strand
CCCTCTCACCACCACTCGCGGCGTCAAGAATGGATGGTCCACGGCGCCACCCCGCAACAAGCACAAGCGGTTCAACCAGCCCTCGTCCGGTCTCCCTGCTCTCACCACCGGCCCCGCCGCTGCCCTCAAGCGCCGAGAGAACACGACGCCCCTCCGCACCGGTGTCCTGGCCACCAAGAAGGGCATGACGAGCGTCTTTGTCGGCAAGATGCGCGTGCCCTGCACCGTGCTGCAGCTCGACCAGGTCCAGGTCATCGCCAACAAGACCCGCGAGAGTAACGGCTACTGGGCCGTGCAGATCGGTGCCGGCACCCGTGACGGCCGCAACGTCACCAGCCCGATGCTGGGCTACTACGAGGCCAAGGGCATCGCCCCCAAGGCCGAGCTCGCCGAGTTCAAGGTCCGCGACGCAAACGGCCTGCTGCCCGTCGGCGTGCAGCTCCTCCCCGACTGGTTCAAGAAGGGCCAGTACGTCGACATCAAGTCCCGGTCGCGAGGCATGGGTTTCGCCGGTGGTATGAAGCGCCACGGCTTCTCAGGACAGGAAGCCTCGCACGGCAACTCCAAGAACCACCGCACCATCGGTACAACGGGTCCCTCGCAGGGCAGCGGTAGCCGAGTGTTGCCCGGCAAGAAGATGCCTGGCCGCATGGGCAACGATTTTGTGACGGTGCAGAACCTCAAGGTCATGATGGTGGACAACGATTTGGGCATCGTGCTGGTCGGCGGGCCCATTGCAGGACCCAAGGGCCGTGTTGTCCGTCTGCAAGACGCCAAGAAGCGGAAAGCCCCTCCTCAACCTCACCGTGAGGCAGCTCTCGAGACCCTGCTGGAGCGGCACCCGGATCACGCTGAGAAGCTGCAAGCAGCGCGGGAAAAGCACTTGGAGCTGAAGGAACAGAGAGAAACTGCACAGCTCCAGGTCTAATCTTGTACGATGGATTGTATGAGGGGGCTTGGCACGGCAAAAAGGGCGGGGGAGAATCATAGCGGGCTTTTTGTATTATACACACACCATCTACTACTGTACAGATTCACCTACACCGGAGTACCCAGGGTCATGAACTTTGCTTTTTTACATCCACATCCTTCCTTTTCGTCTCAGCTGGTCATTCCTCACTTGTACTCAACCTGCTTTCGGAAGCCCCTCGTGGGAGCATCCTCATCCAGAGGCGGGAGCTCCTCGCTGCTGCTGCTGCTACCCAACAGCCCCTTGAACGGGTCGCCGCTATCGAGCAAATCAAGCCTCGTGCCGTCCTCCATAGTCAAACTCCACTCGGTGGTCTGGAAGAAACCCTTGCTGGTGGGTCTATTGCTGGCGAAGCGCATCATGCCGACGCCCTTTGAGCCGCGGACTGAGAACCAGATGTCGATACGGCCGTGCAGCTGGTTCATCTCGCCGTGGATCCAGGGGATCTGGTGCTTGAAGTAGACCTCGTCGCCGAGCATGGCGCGGGCCTCGGGGTTCGTCCGCAGGGCGTAGAGCGTCGAGGAGACGACGGGCGACGACATCTTTTGGTAGTTGAAGATGGCGACGGAGCAGGTGGCCACGATGGCAACGAAGATGGGGAGGGTGCGGCGCCAGCGGAAGCTCACTTCGGAAATATCTAGGAGGGCGAGAAATGTTAGCCAGCTGTCATCTCAGTCGAATTGAGCTTCTTTGAAGCCTCAATTTCATATTAGAATGTGGTTTCATGTCGCCGTACCTGGGAGCTCTCGGTCCGCCCGCCTCGACATCATGGGCCCATCGCCGGGCTTCGGCGCCCTGGTCATCCACCTCCGCTGCGCAGGCCCAAAAGTCACAGGACGGGCCTTGAGGGCGGCCGCAAGCCTACGCCGGACGAGCCGGGGCAGCACCGATTGTTGCGGCATGGGGGCTGTTCTTGACGTTGTTGTATCGAAAAAACAGCCGTCAAAGTCCGATACATCAGGTGAGAGGGACGGCGGGCTCGAATTGGGGTCGCGGAAATTTTGCTGCCGGATCGCCGAGCAGACAAGACGTCCAGAGTGGGGCAGAGGCAGACCGTTGCCGCCTCGTGTGGCGTCATAAGGCTGAGCCTCAACGACCTCGTCCTGGCGCGGGCATGTGACGACAACTTGGTTACATCCACTACGTATGCTCTCCCAAACTGCCACATCTTCTCTTTTTTGTTGCTCTCTGCATCCTCATGGATAATTGATGCCATTTTTTGGGCCTCTTAGACGCCGTCATGTCCAGCTCGAGTAACACAACCGCCCGCTTAAGGCGCACGTTTCACTATCCAGAAGAAGATTCCACAGACTCCCAGCCTGAAGCCCTCGATGAGCAAGGTACTACACACCCTGGTTCTTCACACTTGATACAGAGGATCTAACATTGTCGCCAGAACAGGAAGACCTCATAGGCCGACTCGCAGAAGAAAACGCCGCTCGGGATGCCCAGTTCCGCCGTCTCCTGCTCGCCCTCCCCCTCCTAGCAACCATCCCCTACCTCCCGGCCCTCATCAACCCACCCACCTCGCTTCTCGCCCTTCTCAGCCTCACATCTCTCTTTTCGACGGCATATCTACTACATCACCAGCCGCCCGCGTCGTCGGGCATCCCATTTCTTGACAAGTGGGCAAAACCCAAGACTCCGCGGCCAACCCGACCGCCTTCGCTGTCAACGCGACATTCTTCTGGCATCTTGGACGAGGATGATGACGATGATGACGAGGTGGAGTATGTCCCCAGGGGAAGACCGCGCCAGCGGAGGAGTTCGTTCAGTTACGTTGAGAGAAGATCCCCTCTTGAGATGTATCTGCCCTATCTGAACTTGGGTCTGGGTCTCATTTTGATTTTGATGGCTTGGACCGTGGGCAGATCGAGGAGCGAGGCCGTGTGGCCTGGAATGGGCTACCTACCGCTGGTGGTGTATGTTGTAGTTTTGCTAGCAAAGACGGTCATGGGCAGTGTCGACCCGGAGAAGGAGTTGTCGGCGCTCAAGTATGAGTACAAAGGCGCTTAAACAACTTCTTACCATGTAACAATGAAATCAATTGTCACACAAAACGTTAGAAATAGCTGCATGTACCGCTTAATAACCACCGTACCAAATTGGCTGCCTAGTAACACCTGACAAAGTCCAATAATTCTATCCCGCTGTGTCTCAAATGTTGCTCCTTTCTATCCGTTCTTAGTCTTTCATGGTCATTGATGTAGGCATTTCTCATTACAGCCCATCTACATGTCTATCGAATCATTGAAACGCAAAATGCCATGGCTTTTCAACACACCGTCGACGCCCTTAGGCGGCCGGGGGAAAGGGTCTGTCATGGGGCTTGCGTCAGGCGAGTCTGACGATTTGTCCATCACCAACGCGAGTCCGTGGGACTTGATAGCGTCAACAAGCGCCGGCACCATATCCTAATTCACATGTTAGCAGTTATTCTCCAGTATCAAGAACAAGGTTTTGGAGTTTCAGCATACCAATAGTCGAGAATAGCAAATCAAGCCCATAAAATTGTTGCTCTGGGCGATCCTCACCACCTCTTTGATAGACGCGCTCCGTCGTCCACTACTCAAAGCCAGACCATTGACCCCGCCAGATGTTTCCTCTCGTCCTAGGTCATTGCAAAGGAAAACAGGAAAGTTTGGTTGCTTCCAGTTCAGAGCTGTGCACAGTCGAGGGTTGTAGCTGCTGAACACAATTGACCGCACCACGTCAGGGGACTGAGCACGCTGTGCCCGAGCATGGTCGAAGACGATATTCAAAATTGAGTCGACAAACACATTGACGTCCAAAGCCGGGCCCAGAGAGAAGGTTTTTTCCTCTTCTGGTGTCGGATACAAAACCTGGAGGTTGATATGCATGCCTGGATTCAAAAGTGCAAGGGCTTCCTGAAGCGTGATGCCTGCGGTAGCAAGGATATGATAGACCTCCGCGATACTTTCCGATGTCTTGCTGGCCAACGTAGGAAGATCCGCGCGGCTGTTGCTCCTCACTGTCATGGACGTGAACTGTTCCAGAGTCAACCGGCACACAGGAATATCAAGTCCACCGCATGCGATAGTCCACCGAGGCCAGAGAACTGGGACATCATCACTGGTATACTGCACAAACAGCCTCACGTAGTCGCCGGATAGGCTTGACCCCGTGACAATGGCGCTTGTCGGTTGGTTAAACTGACTTGTTGCCTTCCAGTATGTTTCGAAATCCGTAATCTCCAGAGGTTTTCCTTGGAACGGCTTGATGACCTGCACGTTGAAGCTGATCTGGCCGATAGCACGAAGCCGAGGATCGAATAAGGGCAGGCAGCAAGTTGAAGTGCCCTGCAGTCCTTTGAAAATGCTGGACAACGCAACTGTCTTGGCGATCACCTTTGCGCCATAGGTGGGAAATACATCGATGTCTAGGCTGAAAGTATCCAGGTTATCCACCTGGAAGGAAACAATACGGGTATCTTCTTGGAAAGGCAAAATGATATTCTTGGGGATCAGATCTGAGACCTTGGAAGAGATGGTGAGGCGAGCAGCAGGATACTTGCCGTCCTGGAAGAACACAAGGGGCTGCTCTTCCAAGTCTCCAAAGGTGACCTGAACAACCGTCTTGGTGTCAAGGAAGTTGTGGCCGTATCTCCGAAGAGGGATTATGGGAGGAGGAAGCTCGAGTTCGGGAATCGCGTCCGGGTCGAGGGACATAGGCAAGGGAGCACTGCTTGTTTCCAGGGGGCCCAAGGCAGGCTGCACCATAAAAGGACTTGCCCGCGGCCTCGTGTTGAATGGCGTCAGGAGTTTCATACAAGCCAGATGCCCCTCCCAAGCGGCGTAGTACATGGCTGGAAGGTCCTTCTCGTCCACAATGCTTGCATCGACGCCAACCTTGAGTAATGCCTGAAGGCAGTCGACATTTCCCTCGCTTGCCGAATGGACAAGAGGCGTCCACCCGTACAGCTTGTCAACCTGATCTAGGTCTGCGCCAAACTGCTTCAGAAGCAATAGAAGCTCTGATGTCTGACCGGCTCGCGCCACTAGATGCTGGGGGTATAGGCCTTCGGCATCTGGTAGAATATTGGCGCCATGTTTTAGAAGCAGCTCAACGACAGCCACAGAACCATGTTCGCAGGCTAGATTCAAGGGGACGTGATCCGAATCAGAAACAGGATCGATGCGTGCGGATCTAGCGAGGAGGAGTTCGATACAGTCGAGGTGTCCGTGAATGATGGAGTGGATCAGGGGGGTGAAGTTGTCATGGTCCGTAAGATCGATTGTATTTTGATTTGCTACATTGTTGTCAGCCACGGATTTCAAAAAATTCGAATCCTTTTTTAGCTCACCATCCAACAGGACCTTAAGCATCTCCAATCTTCCGTGAAGACTGGCATAATGCAACGGAACTCGGCCATAAACATCAGTCCTATCCACGGCAACATTGACTGACAGGCCCCATTCTAGCACATACTGCTT
This sequence comes from Fusarium albosuccineum, assembly GCA_012931995.1. Taxonomy (NCBI): domain Eukaryota; kingdom Fungi; phylum Ascomycota; class Sordariomycetes; order Hypocreales; family Nectriaceae; genus Fusarium; species Fusarium albosuccineum. The sequence goes on along the minus strand of JAADYS010000766.1, from coordinate 38,224 downwards.
CCCATAGATAGCAGCCTGGTGCAAGCAATTCCGCTCGTTGATATCATCGTAGGAGTGGAGATCAACAAGGCCTGTATCAAGAAGGACTCGCAGAGATTCTTGGGGAGCTTCCGATATAGCCGCCAGAAAGGTCCGCGTTATCCTCTCCATCAATGAGCTGTCGCCTTCGCTTGATTCGTTCGCTGACCGCATCCTTTGGAGCAGGTCGCGGAGGGACTCGAGGTTCCCAGTGATGACGGTGTCCAAGAGTAGCGTATCAGCATCCCCCTCATCAGTGCCCACGAAATGTTGTGAAGTCACAACGTGACCTGACTGGAAGTTGACCTGGATTCCATCTGACCAGGCACCAAGCTCTTGCAAGCTTGTCGTAGCCTGGTCAGACAACTCGCTTATGACGGTAGCATTGAAGAAGGGCTGAACCTCGACAGCTCTTGAGAGGTAAAGCTCCTTGGTCTTTGATTTGGAGGTCTTGTCCCATTTTTTGAGGATCTTGGAAAATGCGGTGCCGTTGATCTCGACGAACTGCTGGAGCTTGTTTAGGTCGGTAGCGAACTGCTGAAAGCCCTCCTCAAGGGTGGTGAACTTGGCGGACCGGCGGGAGATTCCCTGCCGTGACTGAAGCACCTTCTTCTTATCTAGGAGGGTCTTGAGGCGAATTTTGAGCTACGACGCGTCAGAAACATGTCGCGGATGCTACAGAGCGAGGTTAGAGAGGCGATTCACGAACCTCAGCTTCCTTCTGCAGGTAGAAGGCATTGACTTTGTCGAGTTCCCGTTCCTGCTCATCATTTAGCAACCAGGGAGGAATGTTCATGGCGGGAGACGAAAGCACCAGGGAGAATCCTTACCAACTGGAAGAAAAAGGTCGCCTTGTTGGCCTGGAGAGCGGCCTGGGAGTCGACGGGGGTAGCCGAGCGGAGGGCATCATTCTGGGATGTCAGGGTCGGGGTCGCGGACAGCTTCTTGATGAGCTACATGGCACCGAGTTAGTGGTATGCCCCCAAAGACTCGTGGGGTCGCGTGCAGATAGCAGGTGAAGAAACGTGCCCGTGAGCTGCAGAACGAATGGAGAAGCAGGATGGGTTTGCTTTTGGTCAGCCCCCTAGGGTCACGCTGCGCAATGTTTCCTGCTACAGGTGATCGAGATCTGCAGCTAGAGGAAGCAGAGGCATCGGAGCAGCTGAACCTAGAAGGGCAGGTAGGCAGGGTAAGGGCAAGGGCAAGGGCACGGATACAGAGAAAGGAAGCAATGAGAGGCCAGAGCTGGGCAATTGAAGACTGAGAGCTGGAACAGGGAGGTTGAAACTGGGAAAAAGCGATGCAGTGGACCAGGCACTATAGGAGATGACAGCGGAGACGTGCCGGGGATCTCGGTAGCGGAACGGGAACGGAGGCCAACGGGGCGGGGACGACATGGACGTACCTTTTTCAGCGCCTTGTAGTTGACAAAGCTGGCAGCATATTCAGGCACCTCGAGCTGACGCTTCTGGATCTGCTTGCCGAACTTCCTAGGGATGAGTGTCAGCAGCTCTGAAGACTCTGTGTTTGTTACAGCCGCGGAGTTGCCATGTTCCAACGAGAGCTGTATAGCTTAGAACTGGCCCCTGAAGGGTCACTGGACTGGCATTGGGCTGGGCTTGCTCTCATGTACGGTAGCAAGTAACAGGGGGTAGAGAGGGCTTACATGTTGCAGCGTGGACGCCCTTGAGCAGCCCTGGCGTCTTAGAGAGAAGCAGATGGAGGGGCGAGTAAGGGGAACAGGAGTTGACTACCAGGTCTTTGGTAAAAGGGGGAGATGAACGACAACGTGTGGCTGGGAGGATGTGAGTCTCGGTGTCAGTTACAGATCTGTGTGGTATCTTGCGTGTCTTTTGTGCGTGGGTGCAAGTGCAACAGTAACAAGAGCGGCCGGAGCTGGAGGATAGGTAATGCAGCAGGGAGGGTACTTCAGTAACAACTGCGCCGACGGATAGAACAAGACAGAGCAAAGAATGGGTCCCAGGACTGTTCCAGAAGGATGCCGTGGACCTGATAATGCAGTGTCAAGTCAGGCCGAGATCAGTTCAGCCGAGTCTGAAGACCAGGTGGAGTGGTAAGTGGTAGTGCAGTGTGAGTTGAAGGGTCTATGAGTCGGTCCCTCACAACCGCCACTTCCCGCGGACGACACTGTTTTCGTCTGCTCCTTTTGCTCTCCTCCAAAAGTCTCGTCATGTAAGAGTGACACGACAAAGGCCTGGCGCCGCAGGGTCTCGTTGGTTCATCACCCGACCGCCCGACGAGGCGGCGTGCGACATCGACTCTCGTAGGGCACGTGGGGGGGTACTTTAACGGAGAGAGTCGTTGGATGGGGAGCTTTGCCTGACCCGAGCAGACGAGAGCATGAGAGGGCGTGGGCGGCTGAAAACTCGCCTCGCTGCGCGGGATACAGGTGCAGGTATAGGTATGGGTATGGGTACGGTGTAGTTGGTTTGTGAAGCTGGGATTGGATATCGAGGATCATCACTCACCGAAGCCGAGGCAGTCCCTCACTCACTCTCTGTCTCCAACTTGCAAGCACCGCAGCCGCACAGACAGAACCAGCAAAATATCGAATTGCCCTTCCCCGTCGGCTGAGTCCTGCAGTTTGCGATGCGGGCCTTGGTCCTGTCAAAAATTTGGCCGTTGAGAGGGGGTGTGGGCAAAAAAGAGGGACAAGTGTGTTCAGTTGAGAGAGGTAAGGCTTGTTGAGTTGAAGTGACGTGCGTTTCGAGGCGATGTCCAAAATAGCAGCAGCGACGGTTGGCAACAACGGCTTCTGAGAAAGAAGACGAGCAAAACAGTGCTGGCCTGAGCAGGAACGACACGACGCACGCAAGCAACAAATGTTGCCAAAAAGAGCAAAAAGATGCGCTCTTTAAAATCGTTGACCGGCGCTGAGGTTTTGTTCTGACAAAAGGTCGTGACAGAGGGACCTCGACCTTGAGCCAAAAACCTGCCCCTCCATCGCTCACTGAGTGGCTCTTCCAACGAGACGGTCAACCAAAGAGGCAGTCAGAGCTCGAGCCCAGCAGAGCGCAGAAGCGGGGACTTTAGAGAGCCCCTTGGGCCCTTTTTCTCCTCGTCGGCCAAAATGGACTGGATCTAGGCAATAAACGGTTTGGATCCCGTGCCATGGACTGTCACCTTCTTGCTCTCGTGCAGTCACATTGACGCTCCAGCTCCTCTTTTTGCTCGAGATTCTTGCCCGTTGCTTCATCAATCTTCTCGTTCCGCCGCCGTCCGTGGTCCCACGACGTTCCCAGCACGGCGGGGCTTGTCGGTGGTCAAGACGGCTCTGTATGTCCAACTGTTAACAGACTAACTCTTTTGCTTGGCTCCGACACCAGAAGTCCATAGCAGCTCATCCTTGCCTTTCGAGCCTCTGGCCCCGTCGCCCTGGGAATAAGCATCCGCTAATCTCGACCCGTTCGCGCCAGCTTCTCGTGCGTGGCCGGCCGTTATCCGAATATCCAATCGCCGCGCCGCATCCGACCCCGTGCTCGAGCGACAGGCGGTCCGGCTTGCTCGCCCGGGGCACCGCCAACTTCACTGCGGCTTCGGCTGCTGCTGTTGCATGCACCAGAGCCTGCATCGCGACGGAGTCTGTCGGGTCTTTCTCCGCGCGTCAACTTGTTTAGCAGCGTTGATCCAAGTCCAATGGTTTGCCTTGACTTGAGGTGACTCTCATACTAGAAAGCCACGAGGAACGTCATACCTAAGAGGTTCGAGGGTATCTAAGCCCAATCCAGTCAATCCCTTGTGTCTCTATCGTTGGGGGGGATTCGCACGCCAATACGTAAGACGCGCTTGTTTGCCGTCCTTCACTTCCAGTTCTCTGGAATCTCCTTCAAGAAAGACGTCACGCTGTTCTTCAGGGTTCTGTGCTTATCCTGATGTTATCTAAACCCAGCTATGTACGTTGCTCCATTCTCGGCCCCTCACCATGATTTCTTTCTTCGCGCACGAATTGGATATGCCTTGACCTCGCTGAGTCGTTACTGACAAATCGAATCACCTCGATTGGGGTTTCGTCTTGATCTTCAATATGGGATACCCACGCGGCCGAGTTCCGCCAAGGCACAGACTTGCTTCGCTGTCTTTTCAACCCAAGCACTACTCCCTGTCGCCGAGGTCCTTACCCTTTCTGATCTTCTTCAGTCTGGCAAAGTCACGAGCCACAGTACGTAAGAGAAAATAGAAATCCGGGTAGTGAACGAAGAGGCTACACGATGCTACTTAACTATGGCAACTTAACGGGGCTAGACCCAGAACTGACCACCCATTGCTTGCTCATGGGTTAGCTGGTACTGTATGATATCAAACTCATCCACTGAGTATCTCTCATGACTGTCTTGTCCTCTCTTATTCGCCCCTCTCCAATATCCCGAGCTGAGGTTGGTAGTCACGCTCCATTCTTTGCTCCCATCTAATTCTTCTTTGCGTCTGCTCCCCCTTGTGATTCAACCAGGCTGTCAGCCATGGCTTCTGCAGCGGCCTTCTTCAGTCGTTCATTGTCATCTGACTTGTCATCCTTGGGCTTCTGATGCGTCTCCCTCTCATCTTCGCTGTCCCCCAAGCTAAAGGGGTCGTTCTCGGCAATTGGGCTAGGTTCAACCGCCGACAACGGCTGCCACTTGCTCCCCCTCGCGCCGCCTGCGGGAGCCGCATCCTTTGGCGGCACTCGTGGCGACGAGTCGTACATGTTAATCTCTTCAGTCTCCTCCTTGAAGCCGACCCGTCGACCGTTGCTCGGCTTAGGTGAGGATGACGGAGGTGGAGGCTTATACATGCCGGTGTTGGCCATTGGGCGGTTATTGATCGGAGCTAAGAACTTTGTCAGCCTGGTTTACGGGATATCACAAAGGTCACACGTACTTCCGTCCGAGGAAAACTTCATGCCAGCAAAGTCGTCGCTAAGCACCTCCGGGTCCGCATCGTATCGCTCGTAATCACCGCTGCGTCGACTGGACTCGCCTGGGCGACGGAAGGGCTGTCCCTGTCCCTGCGTTTGCTCTTCGCTCTCGTCAAAGTTCTCCTCGATCTTCTTCTTCATCATGGTAATCCAGCTGTTGACCTTGGTCTGAGTCTCCAGGAATCCCTTGCGGAGGTTGTCCCGGATCACCGGAAGGTCGTCGTCGATGAAGCTATGTTCACGGTCGTCATCGTCCCATCCCTGCTGAGTTTGTCTACGTTGACCCTCGTTTTGACCTCGGTTGGCAGTCCGGGACTCGTAAGCACCAACATTGTCGAAGTGTTCCGCGAGCTGGCGCGCATATAGCTCATCCGCCTCCATTTGCGACATCTGCTGGCCTCGGCCTTGAGGCCTCGGCGGTTGAGGGGGTGGAACATCCTCAGGCTCATTCTTTGCGGCATCGGGATCCGTCATCTCTATGCACAAGTCAGCCATCTGTGCTATTTCTCCTTGTAAGCCTAAGGCGTAGACGCACCAAGCAAGGCATTAAAAGCGGGCTCAACACGACCGCCACTGGCCCTTAGGACAGCTTTAATAATGCCCTGGTCAACAGTAGGAAATGCCTCTTTGAGAATCATTTCGTTCTTTTGTGCTTCAGTAAGTGGTCGAGGAGGCTTGGGCGGTGCAGTCTCGTTCGTTGGCGTCTGGGAGGTGGCAGTCGTAGCGGTGTTGGTAGCATTTCCGTCGTCGCCGAGGACGCCTGACTCCTGGACATCATCGTCGTCGAGGTCGAGTGGTCGAGCCGTAGTCGGCGACTCCGGGGCATTCTCGACCGTAGCCTTATGCTTCAGTAGAAAGGGATGTCAGCCATCGCGCAAGCATACTAGTATAACACTTAAAGGATATCACGTACCGTTTCTGTCGGAGCTGACATCTTGGCCAGGTGTCTCTATTGCGCGGTCTAACGATGTCGGCGTCAATCAGAGCTCGGGTTAAAGACACTTGATCAGTTGAAATATGTCCGTAATAGAAAGGGCCAAGGGAAATTGGTAGATCTCGCTTGAAGTTGGCCTTGCCTGTGATAATAAGGTAATGCGCGAGGGGTCAACCGAGCCACGACGGCTGATGACGTTGACCCACTGCGTCAGGGAGCAGCTCGTGTTCCAGCCACAGCAAGTCGCCACAGTGCTGCCTGGCTGCTGCCTCATTGGCTGTCGCTGCCTGGACTTACTTCCGTGCTGATTTCTGTGGGTCGAGCAAGTCTAGGGTAACTTTACATGAACTTGACAATGTTTTGGTTAAGAAAGGTCATTTGGTTGAGACATAAGTTTGTGTCCTGTCCATACTTGCGGAGAATAGGATGTTGTGATGCCGCCGGCATATTCAAATACCCGTGATTTTCCAAGGAGGATAGTGACTTCGGGTATTTGAGCGTCTGTGTTGACCTTGAAAGTCCATTACGATGGCAGACCTGGGTTTAGACGCGGCCTTTATCCCAGCCCTCCATAAACCAGCCTCTCTCCTCCCAATCGCGAAGCATCGAGAAAGTTTGCTCTATGTCATAGAAAAACACCCAGTCACGATTGTCATTGGCCAGACGGGATCCGGAAAAACGACACAGATTCCTCAATTCCTAGAACGGGCAGGATGGTGTTCAGATGGCAAAATCATCGGCGTCACACAGGTATTTTTGCTCTCATCGGGATTGGAATATCTCACTAACCAATTCCCCAGCCTCGTCGCGTGGCCGCCACTACAGTTGCAGTGCGTGTGGCCGAGGAATATGGGTGTGAAGTTGGCAAAGAGGTCGGATACTCAATTCGATTCGAGGATGTCACTTCCGCCTCGACCAAAATCAAGTTCCTTACCGATGGCCTCCTTATCCGGGAAGCCCTCGTCGACCCCCTGCTGACACGGTACTCTGTCATAATGGTCGACGAGGCACACGAGAGGTCTATCAGCACTGACATTCTACTTGGTCTCCTCAAAAAGATCCGCCGCAAACGACCTGATCTTCGCATCATCATCAGCAGCGCCACACTGCAAGCCAAAGAGTTCCTGGATTTCTTCACCAAGAGCAGCGATGACCAAGCAACAAAAGGGAACGGTGATACGAAAGACCAGCTGGGGACTATCGTCAGTCTGGAAGGGAGAACATATCCCATAGACATTCTCTATGCGGAGTCACCCGTGGAGAATTATACGGAAAAAGCCATCGACGTGGTTTTCGACATTCACACTCAAGAAGGCGAAGGAGATATCTTGGTATTCCTCACCGGCAGAGAGGAGATTGACAATGCCGTGCAAGCCGTCAGTGAGCGGATGGCAGATCTCGACTCGAGACATGGTCGGCTGATGCCATTGCCACTCTATGCTGGCCTCTCTACTGAGCAGCAGATGTATATATTCGACAAAACACCTGAAGGGACTCGAAAAGTGGTATTCTCAACCAACATCGCCGAGGCATCGGTGACCATCGACGGTATCGTCTACGTGGTCGACAGTGGTTTCGTGAAGCTTAGAGCCTACGACCCCCGGACAGGAATAGAGTCGCTCACTGCCACACCGGTATCCAAGGCGGCGGCGTCACAGCGCGCCGGTAGAGCTGGTCGAACGAAGCCTGGGAAATGTTTTCGACTCTACACCGAGCAGAGCTACCAATCACTACAGCCGGCTAACATTCCCGAGCTTCAGAGGTCAAACCTGGCCCCAGTGGTCTTACAACTGAAGGCTTTGGGGATAGACAATGTTGTCCGGTTCGACTTTCTCTCACCTCCGCCGTCCGAGCTGATGTCAAAGGCATTGGAGCTACTCTATGCGCTGGGAGCATTGGATGAATATGCCAAACTCACACGACCCCTGGGCTCAAGGATGGCCGAGTTGGCAGTCGAACCTATGATGGCTAAGACACTTCTGTCGGCGCAATCGTTCGGCTGTCTCAGCGAGATGCTGACGATCGCCGCCATGACTAGCTTAGGAGGCAGCGTGTGGTTCTCGCACGAGGGCGAGAGAAAGAAAATGGAAACATCGAGGAGAAAATTTGCTGTGGACGAAGGTGACCACTTGACCCTTCTCAACGCCTACCAGGCTTTTGTTTCCAAGGGAAGAAAGGAAGCCAAATTTTGCCATGAGAACAACCTCAACTACAAGTCCATGACTCGAGCAGTCAGCATCAGGGCACAGTTGAAGCGATACCTGGAGAGGTTCAGCATCAACGTAGAGGAGACGCTCGCTGGACAAGCATCAGCAGCGGACAATACCAAAAAGGCTGAACAAATCCGGCGCTGTCTCACATCGGGCTATTTCGCGCATGCAGCGAGGATGCAGCCCGACGGAACCTTTCGCAATGTTGAGGGCGGCACGGTGCTGCACGCACATCCGAGCTCACTCATGTTTAACCGCAAAGCGGACTGGGTCATCTTCCACGAGGCGATGGAGACTGGCGCCAAGATCTTCATCAGGGAGGTGACCAAGATCGAGAAGGGCTGGCTGCTAGAGTATGCGCCAGAGTTCTACAAGGTGACATCGGATAGGCGGGGTTGACGCCGGGAGGATGGATATGAAGGGGATGGAAGGGCTTGCTGAGTGGTGAAACCGCCGGGTTCTGGGCACAAGCAGAATGGATGACGGTTTCAAGGTCGGATGAACAGGGATATATGGTGGTTGGACCGAGAGTGAGGGATTTGCGAGATGAATTCATGTTGCTTGTGATTTGGGGTGAGATGGTGTGACTGAGGGCTGATGAGATGGGTAGGAAAAGCAAGCATCTGGAGTCCAGGCCAGGAACAGACATGATAGCGAACAAAGCCTTTCTAACTGCTATGCCGACATATCTCATCTCAATGACATGTAGGGAGACTGACTTGCATTAGTTGGTTCATGATCGGAGGTCACTATAGGTGCTGGGCATATCGAAACCGAAAATGTCGGTTAGCCGAGTTGACGGTAGCAAACTATGAGATACCGCCAATTCAGACGTCTCGGATAATGGACCCTTTGCGCCATTCACTATCCACCAAGGTCAGAGCAATGTGACGATGGCTTCGTCTCGAACATGTAAGGGAGAGAGCCTCGTTGGCAGCCTACGTAACGCAGCCGGTTTCCCCGGTGGATCAGTTCACGGCCGCGAGATGCTTGATATGTACGGAGGGACCGATAGAATTTTCAGGGCTCCATGTTGACGTCGTCGATCATTTACTGTGTTCCTGCAATCTTGCCCGCTCGCGGTGGGCATTGCGTGGGCTGGACTATGTGGAGGTTGACGTACGTGGTAGAATAAAAGCACAAAAGCCAGCTCATGATGCACAACTCAGACAACGCATCTTATCACGCGTCATATCATAGCGGGCGGGCAGTAATTATGCCCCACGACAGTGAAGTTCTAATGCAGCAGTCCGGGAATAGCTCAATTGTGTAACGCTGGCGACATCCGCTTGATATGAGGAGTTGGCGATCCCAAGCAGCCACTGGGTCAAAACACGGTGGATGGGAGCTGGAACAGGGGGGGGAACTGGGCAGACGACAGTGCGGTAGATACCGTCATGTACTGTATTTTGTTTCCGTTGCATCGCTTTCAGGGCTCCTGTATCGTCAGGCCGCCGGCGACAGGGGATCGGCCGTGGTTCCCAGGGCGCACGAGACGTCTTCGGCGACACTGTCCAAATCTCGGCGTCGGATGAGGTTGTCCAAGACACAGGCAACAGCCCCCACTTTTCGAGTCGGCTTCCAGCGAGTCCAGGGGATTGCGTACCTGCAGCAGAAGCAGAAGCCAGTGGAGGCCACTAGGCGCAGCCGCCCCTGACGCCACTGCAGTGCGGATAGGCGGGGTGGCTTTCTTCCCCTTTATTTACTTGGTTGCCCGATTCAGCAGTTCAGGGCCTTTGCTTGTTTAAGCAAAACCATTCCATCCAGCGCATCCGTTGGTTGGGGGCGCTCCTTTGATGACATCCACTCGGTGCCCGGGGTGAGCCTGGTTGGCTGGCTGCTGGTCTCGTGCCGTGCATGAAGCACTCATAATAATTCATCAGACTCGATTCTCTGCATCCTCCTTCAGGGGGGTTGCGTTGCGTTGTGCAGCGTGGTTCGTCGATTTTATGCCAGATTTGTGCCGCAAGCGCCCGCCTCACACGCAGTCTCTGTGATTCTTGAGCCGTTGCTCTCACTCTGACTGGTGCCAGAGCCCGGGCGCTAACGGCGTGGCGAGGGGAGGATGGAGACTTTTGGAAATTAAACGTCTTTTACTTTTTATGGCTGGCTCTAGCGACTTCTTGTTGGTGACATAGAACGTCCTCCGAGTCAGCCGTCCGTGATGTTTGCGGAGTGGTGGTGACTTGGGCTGGTTGTCTGGATTATCCAGCTTCCACGATAGCGCTCGATCCAGCCCAATGTGCAATGTGCATCCTTGGCTATTTTCCCAAGCCCTCCACGGCCATGGCCAGTGATGCCCTCACCTTGGCACCCCTTTGCTCCAACCAAGGCCTTGTTGCAAACCCCTTCCAAGGATCCAGCAGGATCCCCCCCCGAAAATGCTGCTCGAGGCCCACCCCAATCTCTCTTGGAGGAGCCTGGAAGGGGCCTGGAAATGACCGGGGGTCCAAACAGCCAATGGTTTGCCGGGCCCAATCAAGGCCCGGATAAGCACCCAACTGGTGTCACTGTCTTGCCCATCTCGCTCCGTCTCGTTCCCCTGATTGAGGACCCATCCAGTGAGCGACTGAACCTTAGTCGGTAGCTCACCGTCTGGGACGGGCGGGATCCATGGATCTGATCCCCTGCGCAGCTTGCTTGTGCTGGCCCTGCTGCCCGGGGTCAGGCATTAGGTAGCTCGCTATAATCGATATTGTTAGAAGGCTGCACGGGTACCTACCTAGGTACCTAGCGCTGCAGCGTACGCGGACAGCGAGCGTTAGCCCTGAGGAACGCTGCCATCCGGGCCTGGCTCCTCGTGCCTTCCCGCCTCGCTCCACCAGCCTCGACCTCCACTACCTCTTCTTCCTCTGCTCACACTCTTCTTCTCTCATCGTCGTTCCTTTCTCTCGTTCTCCAACTGTCGACCGATTGAACGACGACGGGATCTCTCAGTCTTCCTCCCTCCTCCCAAAGCTGCCTGCCAGCGGGCTCGTCATTCTTTTTATTTTGCCTTAATTCTGAGTCTTGTTCATCAAGCTCAAGCCATTCGTTTCGTTCTGGTCCTGATCTCGCGGCTCTCCATCGTTTACCGTCCAGCGACCTAGTCCCTCTTTACACAACACCAAAACTTCAGCCCTTCGTTAATAGCATTCGCTCGCTGGCTTTTTGGCATTCCTGATCCCCTCGTTTCGATCTTGCGGTGCCCTGTTGCTTTTACGCTTCTCCCGATCCCTCGACGAAACAATTCAATACGCATTCGATCGCCGTATCAACATTGGAGACTATCCCACCCGACGTGTGCTAGCCGTCTGTCAACATTTGTCAATAACCGTATTTTTCAATGGTCATGACACTTGTGCTTGGATTTTAATTCGACAATTATTAATATCTTTCTACGCCATCTTGGAAAATTGTTTGTTTGTGGAGGAACATCGCCTTCATCGCCGGCACCCCATTGTTTTTGGAAGCTCTAGAGCGCATGCACAACAACCTCACGACACATCATGGAGCTCACTCGCTATGAGGGCTACCGCCTTCAACCCCGTGTCAACCTTGACCAGGAGGTTTCCCTGCCTATTCCCGATAAGACTGCCAAGTCCCCGACGGGCGTCATGCATCGATTTTTCGCAAGATCAGACAAGTGCAAAGAGACACTGGACTCTAACACCTGCGAGAAGCCTGTTGGAAGCAACATGACGGTTCCTATCATCATCGCTATTGTGTACGCCACCATTCATACCTTTGTTTTTCTGAGCAGTGCGTTTGATGAACTGAGGAGTGATTTGCTGACTCTCGTCTTAGTGTTCCTATTGTGCTTATCCTGTGTTTTCTGTTCTACCTCCACCGTAGAAATGTTAAGAGGGTTCGACTCGAGGATGCCCGTGATCCTCACAAGAGTCTGGATTTTGGATTGGGAGATCAGAAGAAGTCTGCCCGCAGAAGTCTGTTTATGGGTGGAGGCGGCGAGAAGGGCCTTCATCATAAGCAGAGTCAGCTCTCTATGGACATGAACCTCTCGTCGCCTTACCTCTTGCCTCCGGGCCTGCAGCAGTCGCGCGAGTCACTTCATTCTTTGGCCAGGTCTCTCGGCAATGATAGTCAAGACCCCTACCAGTATGTTGCGACCTATACGCATAGCGAGACCGGCTCCGTGCGGTCCTTTAACCCCAAGGAATCGTCCTCGCTGTATACTAAATCGAGCAGCAAACGTACATCTGGTTCGCAGAAAAAGCCTCCGTCGCGTATGAACTCGCTTCCTGAGACGCCCATCTCGGCCGTGGATTCAAAGGTTGATCCCTTTGCTACTCCTACGGTTCCGGAGCCGGCCCACAAGCAGTTCTCTCCCGTCGACCCTGAGAAGGAAGGATTCCACCCTACTCCCATCATCCCGGAAATTGGTGTCATCTCCGACTTCGATGAGAAGCGCGAGAGCTCTTCCGTTCAGCAGCCGCCGCCAGCAAGGACCAAGAGCCCCGAGTTTGAGCTGCCATCCTTCGCCCAGACAACGGACAAGGCTCAGCCCGCCAACGACTCTTTCCCTCTCCCTCCCAAGGATAATGAACCGACCGGCCTGGGTTTGAACTTCCATCTCCCCAATCCCACCTCCCCGACAGTCTCAGCCCACGAAGCCCCTCGCTCTGCTCCATTGCCCAACCAAGACCGACACAGTGATGGTTCTCACTACCAGGCTTACGAGCCTGTCGCTGACATCTCAGATTACTACGAGGACAATGACAACTTCGAACGCGGCCGCACCATGCAACGACAATCTTTCTTGGATGACAAGCCTCAGCAGCAGGGCCTTGGAGTTCCTCAGCAAGACAACAAGAGACTTTCCGTTGGATTCCGTCCCCTGCCTCCGGATGAGATCACCGAGTCTGAGGACCCCGAGTACCGTGCTAACCGTATTCGATCATTCTACAAGGAGTACTTTGAAGATACTAAGGAGGCACCACCGCCCATGCCTCCCATGCCCCCCATGCAACGAGGTCAGGGTGGCCAGCAGTACTATGGAGAATATGACCAGGGCGGCTACCTTGGTGAGGCAGCGGCTTACTTTGACCCCGAGACCAACGCTTTTGTCATGCCCTATGCCGAGCCTGTTACTCGTCGTGCAATGACACCGCCGCCAGCTGGCCGCTTCCGAGGCGGACCCGGAGGACCAGGCCCCCGCCGTCCTCGCGGCCCCAACGGTTCCATCGGTGGCATGAGCTACCAGAGCGGACCTGGAGGACGGTCCCGAGCTGGCTCTTCGCTCGGCCCTCGACCTGATTCCTCCGCCTCTGCGAGATTGCGACAACCTCCCAGGAAGAAGCTCCCGCCTCCTGCGGCCCTCACCACACTCCCAACCCCCTCGAAGCTCAAGGATGACTCGTTTGCCCTCATGAGTGCCATCGACTTTGCCCCTCCTGACCGTATTCGCGACAACGTTTCTGGCCGTTCTCAAAGCCCGTTCGGCGAGAGGCGACCCTACTCGCCAACGGTTCCTGCTGCCGTACCTCTTGTTACAGCCTTTGACGACCTCGCCGCCCTCCCTAGCCCGTATGTTGACATATCCTAGAAATTAGGAATATTATAGCTAACTGGTTATAGTCACCTGCTTCGCAAGTCTGGCACATTCACTGGCCTCGACTTTGCTCCTCCCAAGAAGTTTAAGGAGGCTGATACGATGAGTGATTCAGGCAGCATCAGGAGTAACCGAAGTGGCATCTCGCAGGCACAGCTTGGAGCCATTCGTGGCGGAGCTGGACGTGTCAGCCGCCTTCCTGGCGACACAGTCTTCTCGCAGGCATCGATGGGAGACACGCTGAAGCCTTCGTGGGGCATTCGGCCTTGATAGGAGGCAGCGCAGCGGCGCGGATGGTGGACTCTGTCTGATGAATGTGTCAGGCGAGCCACTCTGCGGATGGCTTTTTGAGCGTTGTCTTTTCTGGCATTGCATTACACTCAGCGTGCGCCGGTTCCTGGTCAATTTCTTTGCACTTTCTTCGCTTCAGAGGCGTACTTCAGGGTCATGATGACTTGCGATTTTATCTTTCACTTTCTTGGGAAACATGCAGGCTTGCATATAGAAGGGTTTGGAAAACCAACACGACAAACTAACTAGATGACGACTACTGGCTGAGACGACGTCCGGCTATTGTATATAGGTCAATCGGATGTGGTGTTGGGCCATTCCAGCATCACCATCTTGTTACTACCATTACGCGGAGCAAATCCAGGTGACACTGAAGATTGAGCGATTTGATTGTGAGGTGGTGGGGTGAGGTGTGCAAGTAACACGGACTATGATGGTCTGAGCCGCCTGGGTCCTGATGCTCTCACATGAGCCGTTGGATGATTGACAAATAGTCATGTTATCGGGCATATCCGTGTCGGAACCATAGATGATGTAAAGCGAAACGATATGGAAGTACGAGAAATCACGGTGAGAAGGCCAGCTACAGATGCAGGTGCAGTTGTAAGCACGCCGTGTTCTAAGTTGGTGATGGATCGGCCAAGCCAGCGGCAAATCGAGGCGATGTTCCTGGGGCGATGCGACGGATGAGCGGCGACACGCGAGCTATTCCTATTTTTAGCCATTCTCAAAGCCTTTGGCTGTCGTGGCTTATGGAGGACAAAAACACGGGAATAGATGTCTATGTTGGCGTCTTTTGAAGAATGCTTGTATTCAGAGAAAACGAGGGCTTCGAGCTTATCGTGATATTCTAGATTCGCTATTTCGCATAAACAAGTTAACTTCGGCAATACCTTACGGTCGCAGTGATGATAACCTTGAGAGTGCCTATATCCCAGTGTTTTTTGTCCTTCAAAAAGGACGCCAGGAGACTAACAGTTAGCGTGGTGAGAAGGCGTGGTCTGCGCCGGGGGAGATGAGGAGTGGAGATTGGCTGCGAGATTCGGGGGAGGGAAAAGCTTGATGATGAGGTTGTCGAGATTCCGATTGACAACGGAGGAGTTTGGGTTAGATGGAGATGTGGGCTTGGTAGATCCGGTGATACCGTATTACCTCACGAAATTTAGGAAAGCCGGTGGGTACCAGTCTCTCGCTTCACTGCACGCTTTAGCCCTTATACAGCTAGCCTGTTTCTTAACCTCATTCACTGACAAGTCAGAGCTGCTTATCTAATACCCCAGGGAACCGTCTTCCTGGCCGGCTAACCCATAATAGCTAAATCGTGCAGCGAAGCGAGAGACTGGTACCCACCGGCTTTCCTAAATTTCGTGAGGTAATACGGTATCTATCAGGACGAGAGACTGGCGGATGAATTACATTGGCCCTCTGCCAAGATTGAAAACTTGGCTGAGGATATAACGGGAGCTGTTAAGCTGTAGGGGTCCATATTGTTCGATCGATAGCAAGAGTGAAAGCGAGATTATGGCTGACAAGGCCCTCTTGTGGAGGTTTGCTTTTGCACCAGGGTCTAGGTGACAAACCACTTTCTTGTCTCGCATAAGCCGTGTTTTCTGTCTTATTACTCCCCTCACCTTCCCATCTGGAAAAGATCCAGACGCGTCGCTGTTGGATGGTTCCTGTCTTGGTGCATGGCGACATGATATGAGGGAAACAGAGTTGGCAAGGGACGGCGCAGCGTCGCATTGCAACTGCAATTCGGGGCGTGACTCCGAGATTGGATGCCTCTCTATAGCATGTGCCTTTCGATAACCCCAGAATATGGACATGTGCAACGGAATCTCTGTATGAGGCTTTATTCATTAATGAATGCTGCGGATGAGATGAAGAGGGAGACGGCATGTCGGACGATAACATTCCAGTGCAGCAGTCGTTCCCCTTGAGCAATTGGCACTTGATTGAATACCAACGGTTAAATTACCCGCCGTCACCATGACGTTTCCGGGGGAGGGTGGTGAAACGGGCGATTTGATGATGTGCTTCTGGGGACTCCATCTCGGCCCGTGT
Organism: Fusarium albosuccineum; assembly: GCA_012931995.1. NCBI lineage: Eukaryota > Fungi > Ascomycota > Sordariomycetes > Hypocreales > Nectriaceae > Fusarium > Fusarium albosuccineum. The sequence continues at coordinate 22,244 of JAADYS010000766.1, read as the reverse complement.
CACGAGGGTTGGCAATTTTTCTCGCTGCATTTTCGGTTCTTGACTCGATAGAGCGGAAGATGGCAAAAGAGGCATGTATATCCTGGACGACGACGTTTGCTCGTCAGCGTGGGAAATGATGGTCTCCATTTGCACTATCGACGTGTACAGTACATATATATTGCTGTAAGGGAGGGGAATCCCGTCCTGATGTGTAAATTAGCCTGTAAGTGGCTGGTGCGTGCCGTCGTGTTTCTTTCTTTGTGCTGCATCTCGTTTCCTTTTACGGGATCTGTTTCTGTTTGTCGCGACCTAGTGACGGAGGACTTGAAGATGGAGAAAGCGAACAAAGAGAACTTTTGATGGTCGAGGCCTCTGTCATCAATCCCGTCCATCTGTCGATCGTGTCGCGAGGACCCGTATCACAGCCTCGCTGGGCCCTCGTATCGATTCGGGGGCTCCATGGCGCTAATGAGGGCCGAGAACCGGGCAAAGGCGACTGGGCCGTATCCCTGCAGCCTCGACAGACGATGATCGAGATAGAGCATGCGGCAGGTCGGTTGGCGCAGTACTGGCTCTCTCTGACTTTTGGTGGCTGTGGCTGGAGAGATTCAGCTCGTGGTACCTGGCGAATCCCAGCAACAGGACGCAGAAGCTGGTGCTGCGTGAAGGGCCGACGAGGTGCGTCGCGTGTGTCGATTGTGCCACACTCTTGTCTCTGGGTGCACTCTATTTTCCGCCTCTGCCTCACTGTCACGTCTCATTTGAGTTCCATTCTCCTCTTCCTCCCCTCTCCATTTTCTTTCCTCTCCTTCTCTTCTCTCGTCCTGTCCTCTCCTCTCCCTGGATTGAATTCCTTTATTCTCCGTCAAAAACAAGGGTTCTGTGTGTCCCTGGACGCCAACCAGTAGCTCGCCTTCCCGTTCCCGTCAGACTGTTCAGTACTACTGTGGGCAAAGAAACGGCGCGCCCGCCATCCAGCCCGCCATTCGCCCTCTTGACCCGCTCCCACCGTCCGCGTCTGGCCTTTGGGGACGCAAATTAAGCTTGACGACAAGAGAGAGGCCCGCTAGCTGAAACTGGAATTGTCCGGCCTGCAACGACTGACGCCCTCTCGTCTCGTCGGGGATCGTTGGGCCTTGGAAAAAATAGCCCGGGCAGGCGCAGGGTCGCTCACTCACCTAAGCTGAGGTGCCACAGAAGCCTCCCACCCCCACCGCTAGGTCCCTAGGTACTGACTGTACTGCCTTAGCCTTGGGGTCCAGCGCTGGCTCCCAAAAAAGGCCCGTTGGCCGCAGCTGTCCAGTTGTTTTTCTTGCCTCGCACCACCCCGTCCGCCAACCACCTCAGGCACGCATTCAACTCCTTCGACCTCTCCTCGTACATCCACAGTCCAACTTCGAAACACCACCTGTTCGTCGTCGACTCGCTCCCAGCGAATCGCCCGCTTCCTTGTCCGCTCCTCGAACAGGTCAACAGTCGGTCAAACGCTTCCAATAGCAAAAAAGGTACGTCGTATCACGATGCACGCTGTCATGCCTCTCTCTCTGTACCCCGTTGCCATCCCTCAAAAACCCACACGCGAGCTTGCCCAGCCTTGAGGCTTGCAAGCCGCAACCATCGCCAATACTTTGCCCTCCCATTCCGCAGCCATCGCTTCTCATGCGAACTACCCAATCCGTCGCCTGCTCCCTTGGATCCATTGGTCCCTTTCGCTGCTGCACTGCTCCATCCCCCACGCCTTATTGACCTCATTATTCTCTCACTCACCTTCTTGACCTCGATTCTTTTGCCCTCTGTTTCCCAAGTCTTTCTCATCTCAAGGCGAAGCCTCGTCGTCCCGCTGACATGTTCCTCAGTCTCAGGCAACTTCCCAGCGTGAGAACGCCCGGCTTCGCCATGTCCAACACCACGGGCCAGGGCGACACCCAGCCCACCGAGGACGCCTCGGTCCCTAACAACCAACCTACATCTCCAGCCGACGACAATAGTGATGCCAACAACCAGCCCACGTCGGCTGCCGCTGCTCAGCCGACCTCAGATGCTGCCAGCGACAACAACTCAGCTACCAACGACGCACCTACCGATGCTGCCACCGACTCTCCTAGCCAAGCTTCCGACAACCCGAGTCCCACCAAGTCTGACGCTCAAGAAACAAAGGACCCCTCTCCTTCAACTGAGGCAGATCAGCCATCGGCAACACAGTCTGATGCGAAAACTTCCGATGCCAAACCAACCAGCGACGCCCAAGAACCGTCTGCTACCAACGACGACAATAGCAGTACCGACGAGGAGGCCTCTGCTACCGAGGTCACCAAATCCGAAGTGTTATCAACTGTAGTTACTGTTACAGGCAGCCAGGGACCAGAAACCAGTGTGGTTCTGGTGACGGCTATCACTACCCAAAGGGTTACCGCTGCCGAGCCATCCGCCTCTGCATCGAGCACTGATGATGCTGATGCCGTCGACTCTGGTAACTCCAACAGCGGAGGCGGCTTGGACCAGAAGAGCAAGGTTGCCATTGGTGTTGCCGTGCCCATTGCCGCAATTGCCATCCTGGCTCTCCTCGGTCTGTTCTGGTGGAAGAAGCGCAAGACACGGAAGCAGGCCGAGGATGAGCGTCGCAAGGAGGTGGAGGACTATGCTTACAACCCGAATGCTGACCCCACAATCCCTGCCGTTGGAATGGCTGATGGTGGATATGAGATGAGGGAGGATGGATCTTCGGGCTACCGTGGCTGGGGCAACACCACTATTGGTTCTACTGGCCGCAAGGCTTCCACCACAATGTCTGGCGGTGGTGTCAATGGGCAGGCTTACTCGGACGTTACTTCGCCGACTGCTCGCGGCACCATGTCAGATGCCCGCTCGGGCGAGCCCCTGATGGATAGCCCTCATTCTCCCGACGGCGAGATTCTGGGAGCAATGGGTCCTTCCGCTGCCAACAACCGTGGCGCTGATGTGCACCGTGGACCATCCAACGCCTCATCTTCCTACAGTGCTGCTGGTCGGTCTGACGCCTCTGATCCCATGGGAATGCCCTATGGTGCCGGCGGTTCATACTATGACCAGTATGCCCAGAACAACCCTTATAGCGATAATGGCCCGCAGCAAGCTGTTATCCGAGATAACCCAGCACGTCGAAACACGCGGATTGAAAACCCGTCTCACTATCCTCAACAGAGCGCGGGCATTTCTCAAAACTTTTAAGCTTCAATTCCCACCTGGCTATCGACTCGATGGTCACCGATTTCTTTTCCCTTTGTCATTACAGAGATACCCACATCCTGTCGATATCGCTCGTTAGGAGGTGGATTGTGCACTGACCGGCGTTTGGTTAATACGGCATTTGCTTTGTTTCGAACGAGACATCTACCTCGGCAAAGTTACAACTTAATCACTCACTTTATTTGAGAGCCTGAGAGCTTTCCTAAGGATGCTCTGCGGTACTATCAACACCTCAACGGAGCACTCTTGGCTGTTTTATTTACTTTTTATCTTTCGACGGCAACAACGACAAGGGCGATTGGTGCGAACACCACGTTCCCTGAACACGCTTATATCATGAGACGGAACTTGTACATACGATGAACGGCAGAGGCAGCTTTAGGCTTTATCCAAGACTATTTGAATAGGTCACGAAGGCCTAGTAATGGGGAGGAGAGGAAGGAATGGGAAGAAAACAGGCGCTTGAAAGGCCTCGGTCCCGAGGTCGACGTAAATGTGTCGAGGTGGATGTGATGGCGATGTGAGAGACAGTGGAAGGATACGCGGAGCAACCTTTTTAGAAGAGTTGAATGATCTTGGATTTGGGTCTATAGAGGTACATAGCGAGCGAATTGGAACGAAATGTCTTGAAATCTCATCTGCCAATGCCAGTTCACACCACACCTACCACTCGCAATACGATGGCTGCTTGAAACCAGGGATATGCACCAATGCAGCCTGCGATTTCTCTCGAAGAACCCAGCATTTTCCAGTTCAGTCGTAAAGTTTAGAAACCAGGCAACACTCAAGCATGGACGCCCTACATTCTTTCGACTTGATCTACTAGGGCTACTGGACACGTTAAGCTTGCTAGTCGAAAGCACCAGAGACACATCACTACATTGATGCAACGCCTTTTCAACCTCGTTACTTGATGATCTCAAGTTTGATATATAATTAACTAAAGCGGCCCTGTACAATTTTTTTTTGTTGCCGAACGAGAACTCGCCTGTGCGCCAACGTCTCTTAACCACTCTTACAAACCGACGCCTTCGCAAATACTTAAAAGCAACAATATCTTTGGTAACAAACAAAGCACATAACCGGTGCTCAAACTCCGAACCTTTCCAACTCCTGGCTCAAGGCAAATTAGACACCACAGGAAGGCCATCGCGCCCATAACTTCAGGCAGCCCTTACATCGAGAGGTGTATCTACAAGGTCTAGCCCATGGCTTCCTTTAACAACGCCTGCTCCTTGCGTCGCTTTTTCTCAGCCCATTCCCGGCTCGCAATTCTAGAGCGTTCTGCTGCTTGCTCTCGTGCCGTCCGAGCTGCGGCCTCGCGCTCTCGCTTCTCACGCTCTCTATCCCGCGTGAAACTGCTGTTGTCCCTCTGAAAAATCTCTTTGCCACGAAGCCTCAGTTGGTGCGCTTCCTCGGCTGTCAGTGTAGTTCGCTTGCCGCTGGCGCTTCCCCCAGACGTCGACGTTCCACGACTAAGATCTTCTCGGGACGTGGCGGTGGAAAGACGGCCTCGGTTTTGGGGAGGCTTGTTTTCAGAAGTAGGGACAGGTCGTGCACCCGCAACAGACAATCGCTTCGACTTGATGTCTGGCTGCTTTGTTGCGTCATCTTCTTGGGGGAGCTTGCCTTGGCGAGCAAGACTGGTAATCGTTTCGCGCGGGATGGTGCTCGGTGTGATACTAGTACGCACAGGTCTGGCCTTAAACTCACGCTTCTTCCGCTCCTCCTCCTCCTGGGCCTTGAGGCGGGCCTCGCGCTCCTCCCGCTTCCGCCGGGAAATAGCTTCTCCTGGCAGCTCAAAGCTGGGCTTGGTGGGTGGCTTACTAGACTTGGGTCTCGGAGGGGGCACATAAGCCTTCTGAGCATCAGTCTGTTGGGCGAGTCGAGCTTGGCGTTGTTCCTTCAGGCGTCGAGCAACAGCCTCGCCGGGAAGCTCAAAGTTGGGCACAGTCGGGGGTTTGGTAGACTTGATAGGTGCCTTGGGTGGCACCGGTTGAAAAGTAGGCAACTTGCCCCGTGAAGCGCGCGATCTGAGCTGAGGTGTGCTCTCCGGCTCGTCCTGTTTCTTGTCACGGAACACCAGGGAGGTGGATCGGCGTATAGATGGCTGCGGTCTTTCGGACGGCTTGACACGAACAGTGGCAGACATGCCGGCTATCGATGCCCTCTTAGAAATGCTCGACTTCTTGATGGTGGACGGTGGTTCAAGATGCTTGGTACTGGATGGGGCAGCCTCAAGAGGCCCAATCCGTCGTGGCTGAGTGACGGCATTGATGGCTTCAAGCTCATCTTCGAGTTTATCAAGCTCTTCCAGAGAGTCCTCGATGCGCGGTACCGAGAAGGACCCATTCCTTGACGATCCAGCGTAGCTGCTGCTTCTCTCGCTTATGAGGGTCAATGAGGGTGACACAGCCTGCTCTACTACTTCCACGACCTCAGGCACCTTGCGCGGCGTGGTCTGGTGGAACTCGTAGGCTGGTGGCGGAGCCAACGACATCTTGACGTTGTCAGTCAGAATCTGGGAGAAATCGAGTCCTAAATAAGAGTATTCTCCAGGCTCCAACAGGGTGGCTAAAAGCGTGAAGGTGTCAGCCAGGGGAGTTTGCGTTGGAGCGTCGGAGGGCGCTGATCGTTGCTCGCGGGACAGCAAGTTGCAGCCGTAGACCTTGGTTCCATTATTGCGACGGTCATTCTTGACATCGTTGGGGAAGCCATGGTCGTTGGCATCGCTGGCTGGCGCCGGGCACGATAATACCCATTCGAACTGACCTGCTAAGTGATTCTCGTATTGTTGTCTGGCAGAACTCGCAGGCTTTGCAGTTATCAATGGATGGATCTCGGCAGGTTTCGCTACATAAGCTCGATTAGCATATGGGACATAAATTGAGCAAGGTGCTGGCGCAAACCGCGGATGTAGAAACCGCTGGTGACGATCCCAGGAATTGGGAAAAGAACCAACCTTTGGGCGATATATCCTGGCTACCTGAAGAACGAGAGCCGAAAGTCGCAGCAATACTGCTGGCAGATGCAATGCTCGATTCTTCTAGCACTGCATCGAGAGGCTCAAAACTGTCCGAGTCGACCCCCGGGCGCCGTCGATTCGCACGAGAGGATGAGGTTTTCGGCTTGAAGAGACTAACAATCTTTGAATCCTGTAGGGCAATGAGATGCTGCGATTCTTGGCTGCGATGAGGCGAGTTCCACGTAAGGCTCGTGTTATGGACCTGGTCGGCGGACAGCTCTTGAAGCATCATCCCTCGAGAGGCCGAAGAAGAAGAGGGGAGCGAGGGGATCGAGGAGGAAGTTACATTGGTGTCGTAGAAATGAACATCCCGGCTCGTCGCGGGCCCAGGAGAGGCCAGGGCCGTCGTAGTGGCGCGGTGGGTTTGGGGTTGACCCATGGCTTCCGAACAATGAGCCTCGTCTAGCGACTTCGTGATAGACCCTCAACAGGCCTCTGGATGGGCCCGAGGGACGACCCTGGGGTCTTGCGAACCCTGTGAACGTGGGATGCCGGGGCTCTGAGAGGCCCTGAGAGACAAGGAACCAGATTGAGGCGCCACTGGCGTCTGGTAGAACAGGGGAATGCCAGAGAGCAGATGTGTAATTTCGCAGGGAGGCAGGGATGCTAGGCGTCCAGGCGCCGGCCAACAGCGGGGCCTTGTCTAAGCTGAGTTGTGCCCAAGGACAGGAGTAACTGGGTAGATGAACTATGCTTTGCTCCCTGAGGCGACGAATTGATGAAAACGGAGCAGCCAAAATATCTAGCAATGGTGGGTGGGAGAAAGGTTGAAGAGGGGAGAAGAGGAGGAGGCTGCGGGAGCGAGGCGGAATAAAAACAATCAACAATGAGCACAACAACCAGGGCAACCGCCACTGCTACACAGCTCCTTCCACTCTCAACAATCTTGTGCACCTCGTCACTTCCATCTTGTCATTCTTATACCGCATTCTCTACCCACCGGGCTGTAGGAAACAAGCTGGCAAAACCTTGTCCTCGTTTTCTAAACTTCAATGGGAAGTTCCAGTGCACGCCTGCCTAATCAACTGGTTGCTAATGAGTCGCAAGTCGCAACTCAATTCCTCAGCCGAGGAAATAGTTTGGCCCCATTCGCTCCTCTTCGCGTCGCGTCGCGGATGATTGCGTTCATTGGCCAAAACTCTGGTGCCTTGTCTCCAGAGCGGGAAACCCGCAGTAGTATGCTGCACCCCGACATGATATGCACAAGACTGATCCACCACTGGACGGACGACTTGAACCGCTGTCAAAACCCACTGATTCACACAAACGGCGGTCCAATGCCTGATAATACGAATCCGCCCATGTTAATATTGTCATGTAACGCTCAAATACAAGATGCGTAGACTCGGTTGTACCAACAGGGTCAGGGGTAACTGGATCTCTAGCACCAAAGCCACTTCCATTCCTTGCCAACGCCCATACAACTCTATCAGCCAATCTAGCAAAGTCAATCTATTCCAGGACAGCAATAACTCCTCGGGCTAGGCAATAGAGTTATAAAGGAAGAAGTCCCGCTGATAGCAGCGTCAGAACACTCCTCTTTATCACTGCCTTTAGCCGTTCCCAACGTCTATCTAGTTTACATTCCACAGCACTAGGTACCTATGGACCTAAACTCGGTATACCTTCCTCCATGGCAGAGTAAGAACGACGACCTATCATGGCAAGCACTAATGGTCATAACCTTCCAGGGTCTATGAGTACATGAGCCCGCCGGGAGATGGGTACCTATTTATCGACGTCCTCGGGCCGGGCGCTGTCCTAGGTGTAGATGTGAGAGGCGGACCTGGAACCAGATTGACATCGTCCCCTATTGTCCTTTGCTCTCTCCTCGGGAGCCGCCAAGACAGCAGAGTGCTGATAAGCTAGCACCCTTGGTCGAGTCAGAGGATATAGTTCATGAGCATTAGCCTTGAGGAAGATTCCTATGGGTGGATCTGTGGATCAAGACAGTGACCACGGGCATTATTTTCTCAATCACCAAACTGAGGCAATTGCCGAGGTGGTGTGCTTGGTTATCAGGGACTTGGAAGTCTGGCGAGTAGCAATTGCGGGAATGTCTCTTCGGTGAGAGATCCAACTCTTGCCAAATCCCGACCTTCAGATACTTGATGACGCCTCCTCCTCAGCAGCGGCCTCTGCTGCTTCAGCCTGTGCTTGCAATGCTGGCGCATGTTCCGTCGGAATTCGTACAAGGGTTTGAGGAAGCGGTCCAGAGGCGTCTTGGGGTTCATCGGCAGGAGTATTGGCCGCTGTCTTGGCAAGTTTGGCTGTTCAACACATGTCAGATCAATCCATGCCCAAAAAGAATTTGGTGACGTACAAGAAGCCATATTGATGGCACGTAGCACGTTATGCCAGTTTCCAACAACCGCCGCAATCGCTAAACCGGTTAGCAACGGGACGTTATAACCAGTGATAAAACCATGTACCTTCCGTCCCATCAGACAGCGTTGATAGTTTCTGCTCAAGAGCCTCCATTTGTGTTGCGACCGCAGCACTCAGATCCCGAAGTTCTTTCAGGTTCTCGAGCTCGGCCTTCTTTTCCTCGATCCGGGCTAATAGTGCGGGCGACTGTCCGCTCGACGAGGCTGAGGCGCTTGGAGCGCGCATGTGCGAGGACAGTGATCGCGTAGGATAGGACATTGTGGCTAATCAGAGTGCGTGTCGAGGCTGAAGAGCAGAATTCGCGTCTGAAGGACTCATCGAGTTGAATACCGCGTTTCCGCATGATGATGGTGGGGTTGCCCGACGTGGGGTTTCCCAGACGAGCTGGCACCCCGGCAACGAGAGGGTCCACGAAAAGCATTCCGCGCTACGACCAAAACAGTCAGAGTAAATAATGACACAACGAGAAATTCCCATTTTCAGACCGACTCTCGACCACACCTTTGACTCAAACAACAGCATACCTGCCACGCTCTACTAACTCCACAGGAAAATCTTGACTTCGATTGCTCAGCAATCCTGCATTATGAGCTATGGCTAGGCTGAATGAACCCCCCGTGTCTACGGACAGCCTCGAAACGCGTATGTTCAACCCCCAATGACTTTGCTACTGTCTCGTCGCCAGCTAACCATGTCCCCCGGTCCAGTTCGAAAGAAGCTGCTGCGCCAGAACCGTGATCTTGCCAAATCAAACAATCTTCGAGCCCTCAAAATCCGCGAGCTTGAGAATGACTGCGCCTGCATGCTCTCCGAGAACCTCGAGCTCCGAGGTCGTATCTTGGAGCTAGAGAAGGAGCTTGAGGACAACGACGCCAGGAGAATCGCCGACCATGCCCTTGCCATCAAGGCCAAGCTGGAGTCCCAACTCACAGAATGGGGCACCCTTCTTGCTGGCCTTGGTCTAGAGCCACCTATGAAGCGACACTCTCCTCGACCGAGAAAATCATCTAAGCCGAGGTTGAGCTTTAGCTCTGCCCGCCCCAGCCCGTCACAACGACGACTACGAGATATTGCCCGGGAGATCGAGGAGCTAGGGCATATTTCGGAGACCAAATCCTATCCACGACAGTCGATGAAGTAAGTCAGGTCATGGGTATGAAAGGAAGACGGTCTAACAAATTAATAGCCCCGAGCAAATTCTTGCACTTCGGTCAGAAGCCAACGAGGACGACTCCTCTAGTAGCGTCGAATCTCCTGAGCTTGGTCCCCCTCCCGTGTCGAAGTTCATTGACGAGGACCCCGTCAAGATCGATTCACCCAGCCGGTCCCGTCCCACCCCTACACAAGAAAGTCCCAAGACCAAACTTGCACCGCCCGAAGCCCTCACATCACCCCAAAGCAGTAAGACCTTGCCAAGGTCTCCCTCACCAGAGAAGAAGAAAAAGGAGGAAGTAGTGGAACCCCAGGAAACACAACCAACCGAGACGAAGCCCAAGGAGACGAAGCCCGAAGAGACGAACCAGCCTGAAACTAAGGTCCAAAAGCCCCTTGTTGTTGAAGCTCCGGCTCCTCAACCAGTGAAGACTGGATCGAAGAGAAAGCTCGCCGCTAGAGACGACCTTGGAACCAACAGACCACAAAAAATCAACAACGAAAACGAGAACCCCCGAATCGTGATCGAGAAGCAATCGATCCGCGAGAAGGCTGGAGGCAGGACGCTCAAGGAGCTTGCCAGCATAAGGAAAGAGGCACGTGAAAGGGCAAACGCGACGGGTGCAAGGAAGCCCCTTGCAGCCAAAAGCACCAATGACGATATGTCTTCGCCGAAGAAAAGTTCAAAGCCAGTGGCTACGGACGAAGTCGTTACAGCCAAGGCCGACCTTGTGAAGTCAATGGGATCCCAGGATCGACAAAAGCTAAAGCTCAAAGCCCAACCTCCTGTAATAATTGAGGCTGTTCTACGACCCGAGCCCACTGCTCCAGCAGTAACGGAGCTACCCTGTGAGCTTGGAACACCCATGATGGAACAGGCCCTCCTCTCTCCAAGCTCGCCCGGCACGGCAGCCTCAAAGGAGGCGGGACGTGGAGCGACTCCTCCACCAATCGATATCAACGCAACCCGAGAGCCATCCAGACCCAGCCGGCGAAATAGGACAGCAGTCAGCTACGCGGAGCCAAACCTCAGAGACAAGATGCGACGACCTACCAAGGAGATGCTCGACGCTGTGGCAGGTGAAGGCAAGTATGCCCGCCGGTCCAGCGTGGCCGAGCAGTCTGCCCCGGACACTGCCAGGGTGAAGCGCGAAAGCGAAGCTGGAGACTCGTGGAAGAAGCTACCTGCTGCCAATATGGCGGGTACTGACAATGAGCCTGGTAGCATCCCCGCTAGCCCACTGGCTGGAAAGGGATCACCTCCAGAGCTCCCCGAATCTGTCGCTGTACGAGGCGGCAGACGCTCGTCCATGATGGTTCAAGAGCTGGCCATAGACCGTGGTGAGCCCAGCGATGACAAAGACACCAAGGAAGAAGACCCGACCCCCGACTCGACTGGGTTCAGCGAAGTCGATATTTATGAGTTCACGCCCTCCTCGCCCCAACCCGAGAAACAGGCACCTGTTGAGCCGAAAAAGAGAGGCCGAAAACCCTTGAGGCGTGTGTCATCGGCTATACAGAGCGATGAAGGCCTCGCAGCCAAGGAGCGCGCCTCGTCGAGGCGAAGGAGTATGATGCTGTAATGATGCATATTGCGATAGCGGGAGTTTGATTGATAGAGCATTTGGGCGTTTTTTGGAGTCTGTTGCTTGTCAGCGCTGATACTTCGATGGGAATCATTCAGACTGGTTACATGCCCAAGATACCTCTACACCAAGCGATGGAAAGTTGTTTATTTTCTCAATGTTTGTATTTACAGTTGTTTTTCCTCGTTGGACACACAAAACACCCAATTGGAAACATATTGGCTGTGCGTCTAGGCGAATAATGCTTTGTTGAATTTCATCGTCTTCTCTTTAGGGAGAGTTTCGTGTGTGCTCCTTCAATGTGATGGGTATATACTCTGCTGGTCTTGAATGCGTCGCTGAATGCCCTTGCGGTGATGATTACCCTGTACTGCACTCCATGCTCATCTCATGATGATCCTCCTGAAGGCTCAACAGGCTTTGTATATGTCACCTTCTCTACCGCCACATTCTCATTGCCCATGTCATCTTTCCGTAATTGGTACACGTATAGGGTAAGAGAGATTCCTTGAACCTAAGGATATCGTTAGAATGCAGTCCCGGGCAATGCCGCAAGCGGAGTTACCTACATCCATTAAGCAGAAGCTTGGCGTCGGCTCCTCGCCTTCTTGGCTCCAACTTCCAGCGAATGCGCCAGTTGCGCTACCCGGGTTCACAAAGAACTTGTCCATGTATTCGAAGGCATCGAAGCGGTGTGTGCCACCCCAGCATAGCACATCCACGTCCAGCTTGTTCGCCTCGGCCAGGAGCAAATCAGGCTCGTTGGAGACAAGTGTGAATCCCTCAAGGAAGCCAACCCGGAGGCTGCCGTGAGTGACTACTTGGGTCAGGGGTAGCGAGGTGGCTTCGACATCGTAGCGGCCCTTGACGATCTTGAGGTCGGGAGAAACGGATCGCAAGTACTCGTATGTGTGCTTATCGGTCAGGTTTCCAAGGCAGAGCGTCTGGCTGATCTTGCCGGGACCGAGGAGCTTCTTGAACTGCAAGTGGTGTTAGAGACGAGGCGACTTTGAGCATGGCGCGGTACAGTACCTTGGCGGGAATATCAAGCGCCCTGTCGGGGATATGGATATCCCCTATAACGAGAATGAGAAAAGCCATTGTGTTCCTCTGGCGCTGGGGAGAAACGAGGCTATAGATGGATTTGCGATTGAGAAACGGGAGGCGCAAGCTGCCAGCCCCCTTGAGCTCCTTGAGGCTGGAGGGGCAGCCTGAGCGACAGGTACGTAGGAATTCGGATAGAGCGGTAAAGCTGGCGCCGCATCGTCATAACGGGGGCTGACGAGATGTGGCCCAGCACTGCGCACCAGCCACTGCAAACTTGAGCTACTCTTATCGGTTCGGCGGGGTGCGATAAGGAATTTTCAGCGCAAAATTTTGGGATTTTGCACTCGGCTGGGCTGGGGATCTGCTTTCACCGAACAATCTAGCTGGTGGTTGCGGATCGAATTGCTCGACAAGATGGCGACCCCTTCTCTGGCTGAAAAGCTGGACAAGATCAAGTCCCCTGGCCTGCAGAGCCAGCAGAGGGTATGCAATTTCTGGTTTTTGTTTGATTTTACAGGCCTCCTCTCCAGAGTCGCACACTAACATGCTCAACTAGACTGTCGTTGTACTCCAGGCCGTCGAATCGACCTTGAAGGAACAAAACACAGCACCCTCGCCCACGGGATACTTTGGAGCTCTTCTGTCTCTTCTCAAGAAGGCCAACAGCAATGACAAAATCAACACGGAATTGGTGACACCAATCGTATACCTTCTCGACGTCGTTACGCCCTATGCCCCGCAACCTCTCCTCCGATCCCAGTTCACAGAGATCCTCACCCTGCTGGCCCCCGTGCTTCTGATGCAGGATGTCGGGCCTATGCTGTTGCGGGCATCTATCGGTTGTCTCGAGTCGTTACTTCTAGCGCAGGACTCTGCATCATGGGAGCTCTCTGTTTCTCAGATCAGCCCTCGAAGGGCAGTTGCAGGACTGTTGAATATGTCTCTTGACCACCGACCCAAGGTGCGAAAGAGGTCGCAGGATGCCTTGAAGAAAGTTCTCCGAAACCCCCCTCCGAGCCCTTCGCTGGACCATCCCGCCGCCGATATGTGCGCCCAGACCGCTATGAAGAACCTCGAGGACCTCGCGACCAAGGTTGCGCAGGCGCGCAAGGGCAAAAAGGCGGACGCTACCCACGATCCCGCCATGATCCACGCTTTGCAGTTGGTCAAGACCGTCGCGGCTGCGAGTGGCGGTTGGCCCAGCAAGAAGACCGAGTCCTTGTGTGAGCTGTTGTTGGGGATTGCGAAGAGTGGAAATGAGTACATGACTATGGCGGCGTTTGAGATTTTCGAGATGATTTTTGAGGGCATGACGGATGAAGTTTCGTCAGCAAAGCTGCCGCGACTCATGGAGATCATTTCTGAACTCCGACCAGCTGCGAATGACACCCAGCTTGTACCCCCGTGGTTGGCGATTCTATCGCGAGGGTACGATGTGTCGGCACAGGTTGAGCCTGATGAGACCTTCCAGAACTTACCTCAGCTGTTTGAAATGGTTGCGCAGTTTCTCGAGTCACCGTCCGAAAACATTCGCATTTCCGCTTCAGAGTGTCTAGTTTCTTTCGTGGCCACCTGCGTGCCCCGCCAGGTCATTCTCGAGCCCTCGATTTACGACGAGAAGACATTGGAGAAGATTGCAAAGACAGCAGAGTCTCTCTTGAGTGTTCGGTATCAGGCTGCTTGGCTTCAGACCTTTAACGTCCTCGGCGCAATGTTCGACGCGCTGAGGTGGAGGGCCTACCCTATCATGACCAACGTCACCAAGACGATTGGTGAAATTCGTGAGAACGGATCTTTCCACAACAAGAAGGATGCCGACGAGGTTATTGGAAAGGCCATTCGGGCAATGGGTCCCGAAGCTGTGCTCTCTGTTCTTCCTTTGAACCTTGCCAAGCCCGTCAAGGGTCAGCCAGGCCGAGCTTGGATGTTCCCCATTCTACGCGACTACACCAGTAACACAAACCTGGCTCATTTCAAGCGCGAGATGCTTCCGCTTAGTGAGGTCATGTTCCAGAGGGTACTTGACCATGGGCAAGCTGAGAAGACAATGGAGGTCAAGATCTACGAGACAGTGGTGCAACAGATCTGGTCCACTCTCCCCGGTTATTGCGATTTGCCCCTGGACCTGACTGAGGCATTCGACCAAGGCTTTGCGGAAATTCTGGCCAACCTCCTTTACAAGCAAGTTGAGCTACGATTGGATGTTTGCAGAGCGCTTAAGACTTTGATTGAGTCGAGCAAAGCTATTGCAGAGATCGAAGATGAGGAGGAAGACCTTGTTCTCCAAAGCCGGGTGACCCGTGCTGATGCTAAGAAGAACCTGGAATATCTCTCCCAATTCGCTGGCAACATGCTCGCGGTTCTGTTCAACGTCTACACTCAGACCCTCCCCCAGAGCCGAGGTCCAATCCTGCAGACCATCAACACATTCCTCAGCATTACTCCCAACGCGGAGCTGATGGAGACCTTTGACCGCGTGAGTAAGATGCTGGCGGCAGAGCTGCAACAGGAAAAGCCTGCGGAGAAGGAGAAGAGCCAAAAGTCAAAGGACCACATGCCTTCAACAGCTCAGACCCTGATGGATCTTGTCATCACAATGTCCGTTTATCTCCCCAGAGAGAGCTTCGGTGCTCTTTTCGAGATTGCGGCCGTCATTATCAACAAGCAAGAGGAGCCTCAACTCCAGAAGAAGGCATACAAACTCATCCCTCGCCTAGCGGACTCTGAGATTGGCAAGGCTGCTCTTCAAGAGAGAAGTGCCGAGCTTCAGCACCTCATTTTCTCTAGCACTGAAAAGGTCTCTGCACCTGCCAGACGAGAACGCCTTGCTGCCGTCACCGCCCTCCTCCCCTTCATTCCCGACACTTCCCTCCATTTTATCCCTGCTGTGCTCAGCGAAGTTGTGATCTGCTGCAAGGAAAACAACGAGCGGGCACGAGAAACCGCGTACGAGCTCCTGGTTCAGATGGGACACCGTATGGCCGGAGCCAATGGTGCAAGTATCGACAACAGTAAGGTTCCTCACATGCCCAATGATGCCCCTGCGGGAACTGCAAACATCGAGGAGTTCTTCACTATGGTTAGCGCTGGTTTGGCTGGTAGCACACCTCACATGATTTCTGCATCCATCACCGCCATCAGCCGACTCCTCTACGAGTTCCGGAGTGATCTGAGCGAGCAGACTCTCTCTGATCTTGTGCAGACCATGGATCTTTTCCTCACCTCTAACAACCGAGAGATTGTTAAGAGCTGCTTGGGCTTCGTCAAAGTCTGCGTCATCAGCCTCCCTGTCGAGCTCATGCTCCCCCGACTCTCCACCCTCGTGCCCAACCTCATCGTCTGGAGCCATGAGCACAAGGGCCACTTCAAGGCCAAGGTCAAGCACATCCTGGAGCGCATGGTCCGACGCTTTGGCTACGACAATATCCACAAGAACTGCCCCGAGGCCGATAAAAAGCTGATTGTTAACATCCGCAAGACTAAGGAGCGGACTAAGAAGAAGAAGGATGCTGCCAAGGCCGCTCACGACGGTGAGGATAGTGACGACGACGACGAGGACCAACCCAAGCGTCAGTTCGAAAACGAGTACGACCAGGCCCTCTACAGCAGCGACTCGGATGATTCTGATGGCTCTGACGACGAGGCTGCTGCTAGGTCGAAGAAGAAGTCTCAGAAGGGCGGAAAGACTTATATCATTGAGGACGATGACGAGCCCCTCGATCTCCTTGACAAGAAGGCCCTCGCCAACATCTCCTCCACCAAACCCATGAAGCTTCGCAAGCCCACAAGAACCAAGGCCAAGGTCGACCTCGATGGCAAGCTCATCCTCGGCAAGGATAGCGACGACGAGGGCGCCATGGACGTCGACGAGCCTAACCCTGAGGCCTCGGGCGTGGGCGCATATGTCGCCGCCCTCAAGGGCAAGGATGCTGCCAAGCGTGGTCGCGGTGGCAAGCTCAAGTTTTCCAACCGCCGCACCAAAGATGATGACGACGAGGAGGACATGGAGATGGACGAGAACGATGCCGCTGCCGTTAAGAGCAGGATCAGCCCTGGTCGGGACAGGGGCGGTCGTGGGAACTTCCGTGGTAGGGGAGGCTTCCGCGGAGGTCGTGGAGGCGGCGGCTTTAAGAGCGGAAGGGGAGGTATTTCTGCTGGGCGGAAGGGCTTGGGTGTTGAAAAGCGACATGGTTCATCAATGGGTGGTGGCGTGGGCAAGCCAAGGAGAGGACGCAACTAGATGCCATAGTTATACCCCATTCGACGCGTCAGGTTCGGGCATTCTTTTTTTTGACATAGTTTAGATCACGGCAAGTTTGTTAAAGGGTAAATAAAAGTAACGCATTTAAATATTTGACCTTCAGCCGAAATGGTCTGGAGTTAGGTTGTGTACAACAAGATTTAAACAGCAAGTCTATATATAACAATGCTCTCCTAATCAACGCAATTGCCTGCCCAAGGGGTATCATTCGATCATGCCATCATCGCACTCGAAACTCAGATCTAAACAGGATGTAAACTGATGCCCTTGCCGTCCACTTTTCCGAATGGCATATGAATGCCAAGCCTCCAACGCCTCCAAATGTATGCTCATTCCTCCTGGCCAAGTGCTTTGTTCCGTATTCCTGCATAAACCAGGCGAACAATTAACTCATCATTATGTGGTCTCGTCAATTCGTTGTGTCGTCTCGTCATTACTCAAGCACAATGACGTTATCGGGCTGGTGCGGGTGTAAAGGATGTGCTCTTCGCCGGTCGTCTGGGGCGAGTGGTTCATTCCGGTAATATCGATGTACCGGTTCTTGATGCTGGTAGGTGTCCGGTACCCGCTCATCGTGCCGACTGCCCCCTGTGAGTCTCCATCTCCAAATACAAACAAGGCTCTACGTACATCTCTCGGTATTGTTCAAGTCTTGGTGCCAAGGGATCGCCCAGCACCTGACGAGGCTCTGGACCGGGTGCGTTATGATAGACAACACGTGGTTCTCGCTCAACATATCTCCAGGCATCTGCGTGTGTTCCTGGGGCTGCCGATGTTGGATACATGGCAGCACGAGGTTCAGCTAGAATAGGACGTGGTCGAGCCTCAAGTGGAGCACGGCTGATGGGAATTATTTCAACCCCCGCGCTCCCTTGGGTCTCTTGCAAAATCCGCGATCCTTCTTGCCAGGAAACAACTCGATGCTGCTCAGGGGCTCTGAGAATATCTCGAGCGGGTCGTCTATACTCAACAGCTTCAGCGTCACGGGGTGGTGGGTGAATTCTATCTCCACGGACTGGGATCCGTTCATAGAACCCACCACGGTCCTCCATAATGATGGGAGAATCACGACCACCTGGCCTTGGCGCATCCTCGTATGGCCGTCGACTTACTGCTAGTGCTGGGGGCTCTTGTAACCCACGAGGTCTGGCATCCAGGTGGTACTGAGCAGCAGCCAGACGTGTTCCATTATGGGGGGACGCAAAATCTCGTTCACGATGAGGCACAGCCTGTCCAGCACCGTCATGACGGCTGTCATAGGGTCCGTCACCGTATGCGAAGCGTTCGCTCCCCGCGAGACGAGCCATTTGAATAGGTTCGTCCCTGACAACGAGGCCTCGCGACGGTGAAGGGACAGTGGATGGGTACTGTAACCTGGAACCAATAGGGAGTTCGTCCCTGAAGCCTTGGGTTCTGGGTGGCACTGCACGCACAAATGATGGCCTCATGGCTTCGGGTGACGTGGGCTCAACGGATTGCACCAGCATGTCTTGCAAGCGGTTGGTGACTCTTGATACCGGTCGATGCATGGCAGGCTGTGGCTCATGAAATGGTGACTTTACCTTTCTATGGACCGGGAGCTGGAGAGCCGGGGAGAATGATTGTCGTCCAGGATTCATGAACTGCCCGCTTGGAGGAGGATGTGGTTTTCCAACATACCCATTCTCATTTGGCGGAGGTCCCGCCCTGTCCGTGACAATCCTAAGCTGGGAAGCAGGTGGGAACTCATCGTCTCTAAATGGAACAGCTCCTGTAGGCGGCGGAGGAGCTTGCGAAAATGGGGGGTTTCGCACCATTGGAGACTGGGGAGCTGGGTCCTGTTCTCCGCGATAACGGTCCAGAGCATCTTGCCAGGCCTGGTATCTCTTAAAGCCGCGTTGGCCTTTCTTTTCGGCTGAAGTCTTACGCTTTGCCTTCTTGACCTTGCCCTTTGCTTTGGCTGGAGTAGCAGGGGTTTTCGGACCCGAGTTGAGCCTGGGAGATTGGCGATGACCAGGACCAACTTGATTGGCGATATTGCTCGTGAGTCTGCTAGGCACGGTAGTTATAGGCTGAGGCACGATCTCTTCAATTGAAGAATCGTCGGTTTCCTCGCCCGAATCCTCGTCCTCTGAGTCAGAAATCACCACGACTTCTCGCAAGATCTCGTCCAACTGGTCCCGGCCGCTCTCCTCATCTCCTCGCCACTTGACGAGTGTATCCAAGCACAAGGCCTCAACGACCTTGCGGGCGTTCTGCCAGGTAGTTTCTTTGAGTAAAGTATCATACCTGGTATGGGTATGGCGGATGTGGGCGAGCACTGCCAGTTGCACCCGCCGGGCTAGAGTGATGTCTTCTGAGAGTCCTACTTTCTTCTCGCCTTTGGACGCGGTACCCTACGGTCATAAATATTCGTCGCCTGCAGTAAAATGTTAGGGAGGGAGTACAAACCCGTCTGAAAGCATGTTCGATGATCATCTGGCGATCTGTGTTTGGGATCCTTGGGAAGAGGTCTCGCAAAGCTGCGTCTACCTGCGCGTCATATTCCTCCTGGGATTCTGGGATGGGCTCAGGCGAGCCACCAGATAGCGGGAGTGCGCGGTCCACGAGCTGTCCTAAAGCAGCTCGGGCTTCCTCGACAATGATTTCTCTGATATGGTGACCAATCCGATGGACCTGATGTGCCAAAATATTGGAGGTGCTACTTTCCTTCGCGTTCTTCAAAGTGACTAGGTTAGTAAAAGCGATCCGGGGGGAACATGGTAGAACATCGAAATCGCTTCTCGCATACCGAAACTATGAATATCATGGCATCTTTTTCGCGGGACAGCTCTTTGCATGCTGTAGTTAGTTCGGGATTGCCGGCAGGGACAAATTCGAAACCAGGAGGAGGGGTCTTCTTGGTGGTGATCTGGAGGCGGTGGTGAGTGCTGTGATGACGTCGACACGCAAAAGTCGCTCTGTACCTGAAATTCGAGCTTCTTCTTTTTATCTTTGTTCTCAACAAACTCAAAGTATGAGTGATGTTTTGTCTTTGGTATGGCCGGTTTGGCAACAAAGCCTGGGGGGACGGGCGCCGTGGGATCGTACTGAGATCTTTGGGCTCGCCTGTGCCTCTCCTTTGGGCCGCCTGCCACCGCGGCGGGCAGACTTCGCTTTTCTCTCCCCATTTTTTGCACAGTTATGGTCAGCTTACCATGGTGGTGAGGGCCACAAGTTCAGTTGAAGCGTAAAGACACGGGATGGTTGTCAAGGAACGCGAAGTAGCAAACTCAGAAAAGCCTTCTGCGGCCGAGCAGTAACGTGCTTGCAAGGAATGCGTTCCTCTGGGGAAGCCTTCTTGTGCAAGGTAGATGCTCGATATATGAACCGGGAAACAGAAAAGAAAGCCGCGCTGCGGACAACTGGATGAAATGGCCGAGGCTATTTCGATCCTCTCACAAGCCGCAAAGAGACACAAACACTCTGGATCGCGACAAGTCAAGGTACAAACCGGGAACGCGTCCTGGCGACACTGAAACTGGGCGAGGAATTTGGGATGGAGGGTAAGTCGGGCGCGTGTGCCGTTGGGCGCGCACAGTTGCAGGGCGTAAGGCTCCGATGAGGTTCTGCAGATGCAGGCGGATGGGGCCGTTGATGGATGGCCTCACATCAGGCTGAAGCTGCATCAGGCTGTGTAACGACCAGTCACGTGCACAATAGATAAGGTTTGATAAATCACATGACGTCAACATGCACGTGACGAATCATGTGATCACCCTTATCCGTCTTACTGTCAACCCAAAACACTGCCACCCAGGTGCCGCGGCTTAGAATGAACGGGGGATATTTCTAGACCATCTAGCGTGATGGCAAGGCTTCTTTTATGCCAGGGTCTCCTTGCCGCAGCATCGTACCTTTGCCAAGACTGGCCGTGTTTTTAATGATTCGCAATCTCGGAGTGGCTGGTGGCATATCTCTAGGAGTTCAGCGAGTAGCATCGGCAGAGGATCGTGCTGGAACCAATCAGTTCATCCGCATGAACCTTTGCCTCTAGTTTGATCATGCCAAGAGTCCAACCTATCATCACAGCCCTGATTTGAGTTTTATGGTTGTTCGCTGAAATGTCGAGCTGAACAGGAATGAGCACGCCTCAAGATCGTCAAAGGCGCAGGCTTATGGGGCTTCACGTTGAACTACGAAAGACAGCAAAGAGCTGACTGGATAGGAGGCTGGATGGAGCACTGCTCTCTTATTACAACACGATTAATGGTCAAGGAATGGAAAAGGGGAATCATCAAGAGGTTTCACATCTGCGATGCTGAGGCCACTCGATCGATCGATACTTGAAACTCGGACCGCGGCAACGAAATCGTGGTGGAGGGCTGTTTGAAGTCGGAAAGGTGGGAGGAAGGCGACGGGCCACTGTTGGCGGAACAAAGTAGGTTTGTTTCGTGAAACAGCTTGATTAATGCATTGGATTTCGGCATGTGGGCGGGAACGATGGCCGGCATAACGCTTCGGCTGTCAATCGTCTGCCGCGAATGACACTTCATCGCCTGGGGCGGGGGGGAAGATAATCAGGGCGGCAGTTAACGAGGGCGATGCAGCTCCGGTTGGGTTCTATTTTTGTCGGCAGGGGGACCTGACTCGACGGACGGGACCGCCGGTACGTAGCTACGTCTTTCCGCCAAAGTCGGAAGTGTGTTTTACGAGTGGCAAAGAACGACCTGGAACTCGGGCGAGACGGAGGCGGCGGGCATTCGAGACGCCGATGCCGTGAAGGAATCGGGTTTAGCACGCTGGGATAGGCCCGACGGCGTTTCATCAATGCCGGTGCAGGTGGTGGTGCTGGTGCGCTGATGAGAAAACTCGCTCCTCCTCGTGCCACGGCTCCAGCAATGAAGAAGCGAGTGGCCGAGACAAGAACGAGATCAGCGCGGTCGATCAAGAGCTTATTGGCGTGCCAAGAGTTATAACCTTGAAGAGTCTGCTTGCACAGCCCCAGAAGGACGGTTGTGCCACTGTGTCTGATCACACATATTCGCAGCGTGGCACAGTGGGATAACAAGGGCGGTGGTTAGTCAACACGAAGGAAGATGGACTGTGCACTCGTGGTGAGAGACGGTTGACGGTGGTGATAATGAAGGCGGTGGCAGTGCAGTCGATAGATGATATCGTGACAGCGATAGTCGTCTCCGCATGCACTGGAGCGTCTTGTCGGAGCGAGACCATGTCTATTTCATTTCATAAATTAAGATGAGCAAAGCCAAAAAGAGATGATGTTCATCCCTAGTCATCTAGACTCTGTCGACTTGTCAATGTGAAAATTGGCGAGAATAGATGTGGGTATGGTCTAAAGCAGCAAGGAGATGACCGACCGACCTATGCCGTTCTACTGTCAGCATCAGTGTAGGCCTGAAGACAAGACAAGACAAGATGGCCGTCTTTTAACTTTTATCTACAGAGGAAGCTCTCAAAAGTTTTATCCCACGCTAACCAGCACTAAAATATATATTATCCCTAAAGAAATAAAAATACCTCTAATCCCCTTATTTTACTAAAAAAAACCCCTACCTTCTTTATACTTATTCCCTCCTTTTAATTTAATAATTTTCTA